>CM021710.1:15362854-15492567 GCA_011074415.1 Stictonetta naevosa
TCACGGGCAGGGATCCCCCCGCTTTCCCGTCAGCCCCGGTCCCCCCGACTCCCCATCAGCCCCAGTTCCCCCCTGCTCCCCCCCGTTCCCCCCTCGTCCCCCAGCCCCGGGGCAGCCCGTCCCGGCCGCCCCTCACCTCCTCGGCCTGCTTGCGCAGCGCCTTCTCCCGCTCGTACTGCGTGAGGAGCTGCTCGTTGTCCTCCCGCAGCAGCTCCAGCTCCACCTCGTGCTCCTGGTTGTCGGTCAGCACCGAGTCCAGGTTCTCCAGCACCGTCACCACCAGCGGCATCAGCTCCTTCACCACCTCCTCGTCGTAGCAGTGGATGAGCCGCTCGAACTCGCGGTAGATGCTGTTGGCCAGGCCCGAGACCCGCTCCGACATCACCGAGCCCGAGCAGTAGTCGTCGCCCGGGTACCCCCCCACGCCGCCATCGTCCAGCTGGATCTCCAGCATCCTGCCGGCCTGCGAGCGCCGCGCCGCGCCCTGCCCTGTCCCGCTCCGCTCCGCCGCTGCCGAGGCCGCCGCCGGGCTCCGCTCCGCCGCCGGCCGCCAATGGGCGCGAGGCCCCTCCCTGCCGCGTCACGGGGCGCGGAAGCCGCCCGGCACCGCGCGGCACGGCGCAGCCGCGGGGCGGGAGAGGGCTCGTGGGGGGTGCCCCCGAGCGAGGCGCCCCTCGCCCGGTGCTTCCTGAGGCGCCCGGCGTGAGCCGCGCGGGCCGCCACCGCCTCGGGCGCAACGCTGCGATTGCGAGTGTGCTGCGGGGTCAGCCCCGGGCCGCGCACCGAGCCCTGTCCTGGTCCCATCGGTTTTCCCTCACTGGCACCCAAACTACATCTGCTGCTCCTGATCTGGGTCCCAGGGCTGAGCGATTTCAGGGCGAACAGTTGTCCTAGGCCTGGATGCATTAACAAGCCAAAGACTGGAAAGGCTTCTGAATAAATGCTGTGGAGGCCACAAACCACTTGATTCTTCCCAATGTACACGACCATCATCTAGCACAGTTGTAAGCTATGTTACCTGATCTGTCTGCTGTTCAGTGTGAGGTCTGGTTAAGGAGGAATCCTGGAGAAAGGGGGCATGTTCCAGACCGAGAACTGTTAGAATCTAATTGTGCAACCCAATTATTAATGCAAAACTTCCAAATGCAAGTTTCTTCCTTGTGTCTATGAAAATCAGAGCACTCCTTTACCTCCATACATGTTAGTTGTTTCAGTTTAGGTACTTGTACTTCCCCAGGTGAGGTTAGCTGTAGCTTCTACAGTGAAAGGAGACAAGGACCTGTTCAGACAGGAATACTGTCTTGTGGCACCATCAGAGATTGTGCTCTGGTGTCCCTGTGGGGCTTGCTGCCCATTTGAGGGTCTCAAATTACTTCCAACCCACAGAAGAAACTTCCTACAGGCAATTTACGAATTCGGGCTACAAAGGTGATTAGGGGACTGGAGCACCTGTTGTATGAGGACAGGTTGAGAGAACTAGGCCTTTTTAACCTGGAAAAGAGAAGTGAGGGGAGACCTCACCAGTGTAAGTAAGTATCTGACGGGAGGGTGTCAAGAGGTTGGAACAAGGCTTTTTCAGTTGTCCTCAGCGACAGAATGGGAGGCAATGAGCACAAACTGAAGCAAAGGAGGTTCCATTTGAATATGAGAGGGCACTTCTTCTCTGTGAGGGTGACAGAGCACTGGAACAGGTTGCCCAGAGGGGTTGTGGAGTCTGCTTCTCCTGGATTGCTTATGCCCTGCCATGGTGTCCCTCCAACAGATATCTGGGTGGCTGAAGTCCCCCATGAAGGACCAGGGCTTGTGAGTGCGAGGCTGCTTCTATCTGTCTGTATAGGTTTGCATTCACTTGATCTTAATCATGTGGCCTGTAGCACACTCCCAATATTATATGTCCAGAATAAACCCCTCCTGGTGTAACTTCAGGCCATTTCCTTGCATCCTATCAGCTGTCACCTAACAGAAGAGATAAACACCCTTCTCACTGCAGCCTTCTTTCAGGTATTTGTAGAGTGTGATGGCATCTCCCCTCCAGTTCTTCTTTATACTAAACAGCCCCGGTTCCCTTGGTTGCTCCTCATAACACTTGCTTTGTAGTTTACCACCTAAAACTGTTTTTCTAGATCTACTTTAACAATTTATAGGATCAGAATTCTATCCTTTTCTCTGTATTTTATTGTTTCATTGTTTCTTTATTGATGTCCTAGCGATATTTTCTAGGACAATTACATTCATGGTAGATATTAACACCAAAAATACATGCAAAGACTAAGTGCTAATTTTGACCAATTAGCATGTGGAATTTATTAACTAGAATAATAGAATCACAGAATATCCTGAGTTGGAGGGGACCCACAAGGATCAATGAGTGATCATCATCCTGGCTCCGCACAGGACCACCCAAAAATCAAACTGTATTTGAGAGTGCTGTCCAAACGCTTCTTGGACTCCAGCAGGCTTGGTGCTGTGACCACTGCCCTGAGAAGCCTGTGCCAGTGCCCGACCACTCTCTCAGGTAAAGAACCTTTCCCTAGCACCCAGCCTGACCCTCCCCTGTCCCAGCTCCATGCCATTCCCTCAGGTCCTGTTGCTGTCCCCAGAGAACAGAGCTCAGCGCCTGCCCCTCCGCCCCCCTCGTTGCAGGCCACCATGAGGCCTCCCCTTGGCCTGCTCTGCTCTGGGCCAAACAAACCAAGAGACCTCAGCCTCTCCTCATATACCTTGCCCTCTAGACCCTCCACCACATTTGTTATGCTCCTTTGGACATTCTCTAACAGTTTTATGTCCTTCTTACGCTGTGGTGCCCAAACCTGCACACAGTGCTTGAGGTGAGGCTGCACCAGCGCAGATCAGAGTGGGACAGTCACTTCCGTTGACCAATTTCTTTTTCTTGCATGTTAAATTGATGAGCAGATCTTGAACAGAAGGCAAAAAAAAGATTTCCTGAATGAGGCCAAGATGTTCTGGCCTCTTCATCTCATTCTAAAAATTAACTTCGGTCTCTTTGCTCCCTGGACTATGAAGTATAGAGCAGAAACAAACAAACAAAACAACAAAACAAACAACAACAACAAAAAAAACATACGCACACAAAAAGCAAGGAAGCTACATTATAGGAAAAATTTGGGAAGTATAGCCGTACAGTGTTCTTTTGGACACTTACTATTTTACCCCTCCATACAAAAGCCAAATGCAAGGAAGGATATCTCATGGTAAATTAAGACATGTCACATAGTGTCCTGGTTTCAGCCAAGATATTTTTCCTCCTCGTAGCTGGTATGGTGCTCTGTTTTGTATTTAGGATGAGAAGAATGCTGATGACACACCATGTTTTAGCTGTTGCAGAGCAGTGCTTGCACAGAGGCAAGGACTTCTCAGTTTCTCACACCGCCCTGCCAGTGAGGAGGCTGGGGGTACACAAGGAGCTGGGAGGGAACAGAACCAGGACAGCTGACCCCAATTCACCAAAGGGGTATTCTGTACCATCTGGTGTTACGCTTGACAGTAAAACCTGGGGGGAGTTGGCTTGTGTGAGCTACTGCTGCTTGGGGTCTGGCTGAGTATTTGTTGTCTGGTGGTGAGTGATTGTGTTGTGTGTTGCTTGTTTTGTATATTCTTTTATTATTATTATTATTTTCCCTTCCTTTTCTGTCCTATTCAACTATCCTTATCTCAACCCATGAGTTTTACTGTGTTTCCCCCCAGTTCTCTCCCTCATCCCACTGACCCACTGCAGGGGGGGAGCAAGTGAATGGCCATGGGATACTTAGCTGCGTGCTGTGTTAAAGCACAACACCTAGAAGAGCAGCAGTGTAATAAAATGCACAGAAGCTCTTGATGTTTTCAGAAACACTGCTGTTTAATGTTCTGTTGTAGCCCTTCTGGACCTGATATCCTTCCATGCTAGTTAGAGACAGAGAAACATGGAGCAGCTTGAGAGTAAGCAAATATACAGAAGTATGGGTTTTCCTGCCACTGTGGAGCTGCCTCCTCCTCCACCTGCTTAATGTGCGCACTGAGGATTTTCCTCTCTTGCAGCCATTTCAGGCTCTGAGGTGAACAGCAGAGATCATCTGATGATGGAGCCTCTGGCAGCATCAGAAAGGCATTTCAGAGCTCAGCAGCAGAATAACCTCTCTGGGGACCCAGAGTGCCTGAGAGAAGATGTTTGCTGGTCAGTAAGAAAAACATGAAGTCATGATAAGGTTATAGCAAAATATGTTAAATGATAAAATACCAATGCTCCAATTTCCTCTGTTTCCAGAAAAAATACGCAATCCATTACATAATTAATTATAACACATATTACACTGAGACTGTTAAAGCAAAATCACTTAGCCAAAAAATGTTGTACTTAGTATAGTTATACTTTTACCCAACTATTTATGGCTGAAGATATAACAAACAAGCAAACAAAAATAGAGGATCTTTTCTTTACAAAAACATGCAACAAAATATGTCACAAAGCCAATTTCAGTGTTTTCTCTCACATAAATCAGTCAGTTGGAAATAAAATGCAAATATTGACACATGCTTTAATGAGTTATGCATTAAACTTAAAGGACTGTCCACAAGACTTAAAGGGTCCTTGAGACTGAGGCCTTGGTAATATAAAATCCAGATAAACAAGGGAAAAGATATATATATATGCCTGTTTTAAGAAATAAAACTGAAGCTGTAAAATCAGGAAAAGTGGCACAAGCACTTCAAGGGCATGGGAAGGACTTGATACTACTTTTGACAAGCTTTTTGTAAAACCAATTTAGAATTATCTATGTAGGTTTTTATGGCAGTTCTGTAACCAGGACTTCTGAGAGCTTCAGGAAATAATAAAAGCTGTGCAGTTTTGGAATAAATTTACTGTGAAGGCAAAATATTATGATCATACCTTTATAGATGTACAGTTGTAGGAACCAGACAATAGTTACCAAAAAAAAAGTAAAAGGAATTACAGAAGAGATAGGTATCTACTGGATAGAAGAAATAACCATAGATTTCAGGTTCAGCATTCCCAAATGATTTCTGAATCATAGATTTCTAATCATTCATGTCTAGATCCTTACTTACGGATTCAGCAGGAAAGTGTTTCACTAGGTCATACTCAGAAAGTTACCTTTAACCGACAAAACACTTGAAGTATGTTTGTGCCTGTCCCTTTCCTCCCAAAGACAAACATCTTGCAACATAATGTTTCTTAATAGCTCTTGGAAAACCACCTTGAATCCAAGTAATTTCTCAGTTGGTGAAGTATACCAACCGCGTTTCCGATTTCTTTGCACAGCAAGAGTTTTGCCACTTTCTATACTAACCCGATTGATAAAGCCACTTATCTTGAGCAGATCAGCTAAGAAGTACAATTTTTGACACTGTATATACCACAGAGCCTTCTAGAAATGATATAAGCTGAGACAAACACTCATGCCTCTATTGCAAACCTCTCACAAGTATTTGAGTTACTAGTCCTATACACTAATTCTTCCTAAGGTCTCATGAATTAAGCCCACTTCCAGTCTTTGCTCCAGATCATTCATAAGCTGGTGCTGAAAGGGTTGGGGGTGGTGGTGTAAAATTCGAAAAGTGAATTAGTTGTAACACATCCAATTCACATAGTCTGTTAAGCAAAGTTTGATCAGAAGGGGGGAAATAGATATATGTATATACATATGTATATGGAAAACAAACAAACAAACAACCCACAAGCAAAATCAAATTTTGTTCCAGCATATTATTAATTTTCACAAGCTATATGGTTGCAACACAGGTTTCTGAACTGTGATACTAATATCTCTAGTGGCACAAGAAGCGATACAAAGTCTGGTACAGGACAGGAGACTGATGCTGCTCCTGTCAATATTAGTACACCCCTACTGCTGTTAGTAATGTTCACAGCCCAATGAGAAATCTGAGCATCTGTGGGCTACTACACATACATATTATTTGCAAGTCTGGAACCTTTGATCCATTCTTTGAGTTTAAAACGTAGATCTGTAGCAACATATTGACAGCTGAAAAGCTCTTTCATATGCCATTTATAATGATACTTCCCAGCAAATGTTCTTCATGGAAATATAAAACAGAAGCAAAACGAGGGGCAACATTATTAGAAAAAAGTGTACTCAAGAGCATTTCATTGCTTTTGTAAGGAAGCAGCTGGAATCAAAACCCAGTTAGTTTCCTGAAAACCTGCAAACCATTAGGAAAGTCTACTTTTCAAACCAATCACACACATGATTGTTTATTTTATATATGTATATACATATATATTCACACACACATACATGCATGTGTGTTATTGTTATCTGGACACTTATTTTCACTAAGTGCTTCTATACAAAACTTTTTTAATTGGCCAAAAGTTTCAATCACAAGCTAGTTCTTAGTGTAGTCACTTTGGCTGGGATGGATTTAATTTTTTTCTCAGCCCATATGGTGCAGTATTTTAAACTGGTGATGGAAACAGCATTAGCTCACTAGTTTTTAACTGATGCTGAGTGGTGCTTGCATAACACCATGGCCTTCTGTTTCTTTTGCACATAGAGAGGCAACACAGGTAGGGCTGCTGACCCAAACTGACCGAAGGGATTTTCCACACCATATAGTGTCATAGAGCTGGAGGGGAGTTTTTCTGAAGGTATCCGTTTCTCAGGGGGTGGATGGGCATTTGTCTGTTGATGCTGAGAGACTGCTTTTGCATCACTTGTTGTGTTCTCTTCCCATCCCCCCTTGATTTATTAAACTGTCTGCATCTCAACCCATGAGGGGTTTTTCCCCTTTCTTCTGCCACTCTGGTTCTTTCTCATCCCACTGGGAGGGAGGGAGCAATGGGCTGGGAGCTTACCTGTCAGCCAGGGCCAGCACACCACAAGCAGGTAATGGGATAGGATGCATTCTGTGCAAGTAAGATAATCATAGAATCACAGAATTCACAGAAAGGACCTCCAAGATCATCTGGTCCAACCATCCCCCTCCTACCAATGTCACCCACTAAACCATGTCCCTAAGCACCACGTCCAACCTTTCCTAAAACACCCCCAGGGACGGTGACGCCACCACCTCCCTAGGAAACCTTTTCCAATGCCTGACTGCTCTTTCTGAGAAGAAATTGCTGCTTCAACATTTTCCTGCAGGCCAATGAAGAAACTATAGTTTAGGATAAAATCAAAAATTTCTACGTGGCAGCATAAGTGATGTCTAAAATGACAGCATTTAAAAATGGAGTATATGCTGCAATCTGACTCCCATCACAAGTCATATGCTCTTAAAGTTATTGAACTGTTGTCAGTACACACTGCTGTTGAAAAGCTTTTCTTTAATGCTGCATTTTCTACCTGAAAAAAACTTTGTTTCTTTGAATACATAAATACAAAAGCATAAAAAACATTTTGCTACGTGTATCCAATTGTACAACTTATTATTATTATTATTATTATTATTATTATTATTTTAGGGCTGCTCCTTTCTCATGCTGTGTATGGTTCATGGTTAAGCCAGTGACACAGGAGTAGGAAGAAAATTTTGGATTACGAGATCCTGCTGCCTGCTATGAAGGAGAAGCATGCCACATAACCCTCCTCATATCTTCATCAAGCTCTATTTTAAAAGCAAGAAACTTACTGGCCCTCACTGTTGTCTTGTAAGGCTTGCCTTATTCAATTCCTCTTCATGCATCGTTTGGGCATAAAATATTCTTCAGACAACTGGGTAAGAAAGACAAATATATTTACCCTTTTATTTTTTTCTTTTTTTCCCCTATGTCTTTTCACTACCAGGGCACTGCTTTTCCGATAACTATGAAACTAATTTATTTGTGTCTGATTTCTTTCTATCTGCTCTTGTGTAGTATTGTCTATTGGCTTAAGTAACTGATCTTTCTCAAGTTCTTACATGAGAGACTTCTATTAATACAGCCTAAAATGTACACTTTTTTTTTTTTTTAAGAGCATCATATTTTAGATTTACCTGCAGTTTCTGATGCCAGTTATAAGCAGGTTTATTCTGTGCTGTTGCCTACACGGCTGTTGTTAATCTTCACGAATCACAGAATCGTCTAGGTTGGAAGAGACCTCCAAGATCACTGAGTCCAACCTCTGACCTAACACTAACAAGTCCTCCACTAAACCATATCCCTAAGCTCTACATCTAAACGTCTTTTAAAGACCTCCAGGGATGGTGACTCCACCATTTCCCTGGGCAGCCCATTCCAATGCCTAACAACCCTTTCGGTAAAGAAGTTCTTCCTAATATCCAACCTAAACCTCCCCCGGCACAACTTTAGCCCATTCCCCCTCGTCCTGTCACCAGGCACGTGGGAAAACAGACCAACCCCCACCTCGCTACAGCCTCCTTTAAGGTACCTGTGGAGTGCGATAAGGTCGCCCCGAGCCTCCTCTTCTCCAGGCTGAACAACCCCAGCTCCCTCAGCCGCTCCTCATAGGACTTGTTCTCCAGACCCTTCACCAGCCTCGTTGCCCTTCTCTGGACTCGCTCAAGCACCTCCATGTCCTTCTTGTAGCGAGGGGCCCAAAACTGAACACAGTACTCGAGGTGTGTACAGGGGGACAATCGCTTCCCTGGTCCTGCTGGCCACACTGTTTCTTGTACAAGCCAGGATGCTGTTGGCCTTCTTGGCCACCTGAGCACACTGCTGGCTCATATTCAGCCGACTATCAATGAAAACTCCCAGGGTTTTGTATCTTATGTATTTATGCATTGGAGTTCTTCTTTTTACGGGTATGAGTTTTAACTGGGTTTGCCATATTTTCTCTTTTCAGTTTAGGATAATTCTGGCGCCCGTAGAGGCGCTCGCTGCCTGCCAGCCCCTGAGGCTGAAGGCCCTGCCCAGGGGAAGCCGGCGGGCAGCGGGCAGGGTGCAGTGGGCAGGGGGGAGGCGGGCGGGCGGTGCCTGGGTCCCGTCCCCCTCCCCGTCCCCGTCCCCGCTGCATCCCGGAGCCGAGCAGCGGCCGTGGGGCCGGGCGGCGGCAGTCTGGGAGCGGCGGCGAGCGTGCTACAGGTTCGTGGTGCTTTTCTTCAGCTGCCTCCTGACCTTCGGCTCCTACTTCTGCTTCGACATCCCCAGCGTCCCGCAGGAGCGGTACCAGGGGGTAGCAGCATGCCGGCTCCGGGGTCCTTCGTGTAGTGCTGCCCCGCATTGCTGTCTCAAAGAAGGTCAGGTAGGAAAAGTAAAACCGGAACATCAGAGGCTTTGGTCACACGCAGTGCTTCAAAAGCTTCTCAAATGGTGCATATGTGGAAGTCTTGCTCTTATGTGCCAGGTGCTCAGTCTAATGGAAGGAACCACATGGACCTACTTGTTGCTGTAAAAAAAGATGGACAAAGCCTGGACAGGCCATAAGGTATCTGAGAGGTCTTGCTACTGGCAGGAGATCTGGAAGTCTGAAACCTATTGCTGCTGTCCAGTGATTGTCAGCTTTCTGTCCAAAGGACCGTTTGCTACACTGACGAAGTTCAGTGTTTGAGAGGTGTTCACAACACTTTGCAATTGGAAGGTAGCTAGAATTGATCCTTATTACCTACACTGGGCTGAAAGACTAGAGATGTTGGAGATAACAGTCTGGGAAAGGCTTTCTGGGTCTTCAAATCCAAACTGCAGGTTCCACATCACAGGTATAGAAGCTAGCTGAAAGAAGGAGCTGTGCAGCGAGATCACAGGAACTTTGTAAAGACTTGGCAATGTAAGAGCTAGCAGTACGTGCAAAGACTAGGGAATTTTGGTGGTCAGGGTTTAAACTGATAACCCAGTTAATTTCTTTTTCAGTCCATCCAAGGATGCAGAATCCAAAATTCTAACATGAATTCCTGAATACCTGATAGAAATTCTTACCTGACTCGTTTACCTGCCGTTATCATAGTCTGTTTCATACCTTTTGAGAGAGATGTGTGCCATCTGCTGGTAGATTAGTGTGCATAAATTTAGAGTCACTGTCCAGTTCTTTTGTCTTCTTCCACACCAAGGATAGGATTATATACAGCTTGCATGTAACTTTTTTTTTTTTTTTAAATGTAATTAATCTGTCATAATTCAGACAGTGAATTCCATAGTAAATTGGGTGCAGTTTTTCATTGCTTAATGAGAAAAGGGCACGAACAATAAACAAATAAATAAATGAGGTCAGTACTTGTTCCTTGTTCCATATCAACTTCTGTACATCTGTGGGAGAACAGTTACTTGTTAGTGCCTTCTGGTGTGGAAGACCTGGCATCCATTTAATAATGCAGGTAGATTTTTAGTAGTTGGAAGACCTAGCGTTGTTTTTCTTTCCCTGATCATGCTTTTGTTTTTGAGAAGATGTTGCTCTCTAGTAGAAGCAATGTTATTAAATCATGTTATGACTACCAGTTTCCTACTGTTCAGCAGAAACTTTATAGCTGTGAATTAAAATTGACTCTTGTTAAGTTTCGTATTTACACACTGCTTAAGACTTTATAGTATTTTATGAAGAGCCAGATCAAGCTAAGCTATAGCCAAGAAACTAATGAATCAAATAAATCTCGTGCTGCAGTCTCTGGCAGTATAGAAGTGCAGAGCCCTGCCTTGACTATAGTGTATGGAAGTGCTGAGCCCTGCCATGACTATAGTGTATGGAAGTGCTGAGCCCTGCCATGACTGCCACAGTAAAGGAAAAGGAAGGCATGCCAAGGGCCAGTCATTTCTCATTCAGCAAGGGCTGGCTTTCTCAGAGACCTGAGTCCTCTAATTCCTGGTCATGGAATTGGGAACTGAGTGGGAGAAATAAAAATCTGGTAAGAAAGGACTTCATTTTTAAAGGAATGCTTGGGTCTGTGTCTGCTGCCACACAGAGATTCTCTGACTTATTTTGCAGAACTTGACATGCCCCAATGGAACCCATCATAATAGCACTGGACACAATAGCATGCTGGACTGTGTTGAAGGATTGGGAATGACACCTGCGCAATACAATTTGCTTGGATCTACGCTTGGATGTAAGTCACTTTTCTCTTCCTTTGAGGGTTGGGGCAGTTTGCTAGTTGCTTCCTAGCAGCAAAACACAAATGTTCCTGTTCTTGTTTTCTCCTAGAAATGCAGTAGTGGTTATTTTGGCTGGATTCCTAATGGATAAACTAGGAAATAGCTGTAAGTCCTGAGGATTAATTAATTTATTTGTGCACTGAAGTGGTATTTCAGACTATCCTTTCTGTGCAAAAGGATGATCCATTCTGGTAAGATCATAGAGGTATGGGAGAGGGGTCACAGCTTTGTGTGGTGAGTGCATGACTTAATTGAGCGGCTCCATGAATGCAACTGAAACCTTTTAATCTTTTGACCACTGACCTACCTCAACTTACAAAGCAGTACAGTAAACATGCTTTTCTCTGGCATGCATATAAGAGGGAATTATCTATTTTTGATGGGACAAACTGATAAAGTAGTGTTTTGTTCTGTGTTCTGACATTTGTTCTGGCATGTGACATTAACTAAGGCCCAGCAGTACCAGCAAATGCAGTTATGCTCAGTCTGTGTCACAAAAGTTAGCATCTTACAGGTGATGAGAGATAGAGGCATAAAGAAGGAAATGGTATGACTGCTGAGGTTTGTGATTTTTTTTTACCTGTTTCTTCCTAATTGGTGTCCTTGTTTTCTCTCTTCTGACTGTGCTGGGATCATCAATCTTTGCCCTGGGCTCCCATTTCAATGGGTCACCATATCTCCTACCAATGATGCTAACAGGAAGATTGCTCTTTGGTTCTGGGAATGGGTCACTTACTAGTAAGAAACTCACATTCTTAATTAAGCCTCACCAGAAAGTCATGATACATTTTTATTCTGCTTCCTAAACCCTAGTCCTATCAGTCATCTTCACCTGCTCTGCACCAGAAACCTATGCTGGTAACAGAAGAATACTGTTCCTTGAAGGATTACATGGATTTTGTATGTGCTGAAATGTTTGAAAGGTTCCCTTCTAACAAGTTTGTCCTTCTCCCAGGGGTGGGGACTGTCCTGCGACTGCTATGCCTTTGGGGTTATTTTTGCTTGCCTTATTTGAGCGATAAGTTCAACTCCCCTGTCCCAGCATGATTTAGTACACTTTAAAATTGACAGCAACGTTGACAAGTACTACTTCCATTTGGGATTCTTAGAGATCTACTCCAGCTAAAGCACTCTAGCTTGAGAGGCTATGTTCACTGCTTCTGGGCAGTGCTCTTGGTCTGTTCAAGAAAATATTTTTTTCTTCTCCAAGTTGTTCAGAATCGTATCACAGCCTTCTGGTTCAAGGGGAAGGATCTGGCACTGGCATTTGGACTGACTCTGTCTTTCTCCCATCTTGGAATTGTCCTCAGCTTCTTCACCCAGCAGTTTGAGTCACGGTTTAGAATGCAGTGGACACTCTGGGGAGGTGAGTTTCTTTGGGGATTTGGCTTTTTGTCTTCCAGACCTGAGGCTAGACTGTTTTGTCTAGTTATGAAAAGTACCTGAAAGGGATAGTGAAGTTAGCAGTAAGGGGAACATTGTTTTCCAGTTTTCTCTACTGTTTTCTGTCATTAGTATGAGTATGTGGTGCAATTGTATTTTATTCACTGATGCCTGGAAACCCCCTCTAAAGCTGTAGTGTTAGCTTAACGGTTTTGTCTGCAGCTTTCCCCAGATATTTTAACATCTACAATCACAGGTATTCAGTACTTAATGTACATTTTCTCCCACTGAGTGAATGGAAACTTAAGAGTGAAACAATATAAAAGGATCTAATGTGTTTGTTCTGTATTTTGGCTAAGAGAATACTGCTGGTTCTGTAGCAGTCTGTGTATTGGTCTCGGTGAAAGAAGTCTTGCACATGGACTGAACTAAAATGCAGGTTTAATTTACTGTGAGAAGCAGAATCTGCCTTACATGTTTCTTAGTAAATCTCTTCTAGGGCCCCTATCTTTTGAAAATTTCAGTTCCTGTCCTCTCTTCTGTGCAGTGAGATAAGATCTGTCTTTAGGGGAAGGGGTGATCTATTTCACACTTCAGTTAAGTAGTGTGACTTAGGTACTCTGATACGCTGGAATGGTGGTTATGAAGACCTGCCTCAGGATGTCCTTTCTGGACTCAGGGTTTATAGGAAATTGTAATTTCCCAAACAACGAAGCAATATGGGCCATCCTTGATGAAAAAGGGGATGCATATGCGAGATAAATCTCTTGAAGAAACTGAACCCCCTGTTGCTCTCTTCTGCTGATGCCAGCTCTTAGAGAGCAATTGGCAGGCATGGCTTGTTGCATCCCAAACTGACACCATTCGTTTTGTGCTCAGGCAGCATTTGCCAGCACAGCACAGCAACTTCAGTAGCTCCTACAGGGATAAACACATCAGACAGAATGTGTATGCATCACAGATATTGCTTTGACTCTTTGGAAAACAAAACAAATATAGATCTTCCTGATAGAAATATGTCTGCAGCAGATGCCCATTGCTAAATTTGCTTCTGGCATTTCCAGCATAACCTGACTCACTTCTCTGAGCTGAGCATGCTATCAGGTCAAATTGCTGTGTTAACTGCAGTTGGTCCAAGAAGTGAAGACATACAACCTGGCTTCCAGTACCTCTTCCTTCTCATGGGGCCGTTGAAGTTTCTGAGTGTCTGGATTGTTTTAACCTTGGGCTTGTTATGCACAGACTTGTTGCAGTTTAGGCCACATTATGACCATAGTCCAACAAAGTGTCTGTCTTTAGAGATGGGTAGGGCCTTAGTGTTACAGGCCTCAGGCAATTCTAGAGCAGGGAAACTTAGGGGACAAAGACCTTGAGAACTGTCTGTGAGGGTGGTAAGAGGTAATGGTCTTACTATGAGACTGCAGTATTAATGTTGAGAGAAGCCAGGAATACGAGTCACAGAGAATTCTGTGTATTGCATGCAGCTGATTCTGTCATTCAGCTCTCTACACTGAGGAACTTCTAACATCTACTGTGTCTTTTCCAGGTACTCTGCTCTTTGTGCTTGGTTTTGTTTCAGCATTCACAGTCAGTGTGCTAGATAAAGTGGATATGAAACAACTTGGCTTGGATAGGGTTATCCAGCAAGAATCCAAAGTGGTAGGTTGTGCACAGACATCTTGTTCATTTCAATCTTTGAAAGGCTGGGCTGCATGACCACTGCGTTTGCAGTGCAAGGAAGCCTGCAGTGGTAAGAGCTGGTCCTGACCAGAAGAGGGCATCATTAAATCTTGCATAGTACTTCACATATATCTCGGGATATGGAATCTGCAAGCCACCAGGCAAACATAATTTTTAAGTTTAGAGCATATGTATTTATCCTGGGTAAGGATCAGGGGAAAGGCCAACAAGGCGGACATCCTGGTGGGGGTATGTTATAGACTGCCAAACCAGGATGAAGAGACAGATGAGGCATTCTACAAGCAGCTGGTGGAAGTCGCACAATTGCCAGCTCTTGTTCTCATGGGGGACTTCAACTTCCCAGACATATGCTGGAAATACAATACTGCCCTGAGGAAGCAGTCGAGGAGGTTCCTGGAGTGTGTGGAAGACAGCTTCCTGACTCAGCTGTTAGGGAACCTACTGGGGGGGTGCCCCGCTAGACCTGCTGTACATGAACAGAGAAGGACTGGTGGGAGATGTGGTGGTTGGGAGCTGTCTTGGGCAGAGTGATCATGACTATGATATACATCTGTATCATGAAGATGTACCATCTTGAAGATGACCCGGGAAACTATAGGCCTGTTAGTCTGACCTCAGTGCCAGGGAAGCTCATGGAGCAGATTATCTTGAGTGTCATCATGCGGCACTTGCAGGGCAAGCAGGCGATCAGGCCCAGTCAGCATGGGTTTATGAAAGGCAGGTCCTGCTTGACAAACCTCATCTCCTATGACAAAGTGACACGCTGGGTGGACGAGGGAAAGGCTGTGAATGTGGTCTACCTTGACTTCAGTAAGGCTTTTGACACTGTTTCTCAAAGCATTCTCCTCGAGAAACTGGCTGCTCTTGGCTTGGACTGGCATACGCTTCGTTGGGTTAGAAACTGGCTGGGTAGCCGGGCCCAAAGAGTTGTGGTGAATGGAGTTAAATCCAGTTGGAGGCCGGGCACTAGTGGCGTCCCCCAGGGCTCAGTACTGGGGCCAGTTCTCTTTAATATCTTTATTGATGATCTGGATGAGGGGATCGAGTGCACCCTCAGTAAGTTTGCAGACGACAGCAAGTTAGGTGCGTGTGTCGGGCTGCTTGAGGGTAGGAAGGCTCTGCAGGAGGATCTGGACAGGCTGGACCGATGGGCTGAGGCCTACTGTATGAAGTTCAACAAGGCCAAGTGCTGGGTCCTGCACCTGGGGCACAACAACCCCAAGCAGCGCTACAGGTGGGAGATGAGTGGTTAGAAAGCTGCCTGGCAGAGAAGGACCTGGGAGTATTGGTTGATAGTCGGCTGAATATGAGCTAGCAGTGTGCTCAGGTGGCCAAGAAGGCCAACAGCATCCTGGCTTGTATAAGAAACTGTGGCCAGCAGGACTAGGGAAGTGATTGTCCCCCTGTACTCGGCTCTGGTGAGGCCGCACCTTGACACTGTGTTCAGTTTTGGGCTCCTCGCTACAAGAAGGACATGGAGGTGCTCGAGTGAGTCCAGAGAAAGGCAACGAGGCTGGTGAGGGGTCTGGAGAACAAGTCTTATGAGGAGCGGCTGAGGGAGCTGGGGTTGTTCAGCCTGGAGAAGAGGAGGCTCAGGGGCCACCTTATCGCACTCCACAGGTACCTTAAAGGAGGCTGTAGTGAGGTGGGGGTTGGTCTATTCTCCCACGTGCCTGGTGACAGGACGAGGGGGAATGGGCTAAAGTTGTGCCAGGGGAGTTTTAGGTTGGATATTAGGAAGAACTTCTTTATGGAAAGGGTTGTTAGGCATTGGAATGGGCTGCCCAGGGAAGTGGTTGAGTCACCATCCCTGGAGGTCTTTAAAAGAGGTTCAGATGTAGAGCTTAGCGATATGGTTTAGTGGAGGACTTGTTAGTGTTAGGTCAGAGGTTGGACTCTGTGATCTTGGAGGTCTCTTCCAACCTAGATGATTCTGTGATAAATATCATGACTAAGATATATCTCTAGTCTTGGTGGTGTCATGAGGGGTGTCAGTAACACTGCTACCGTGGACTTCCAGAGGATAGAGTTTGAACTTCTTAGGACACTTCATAGGGAGCATCCCTTGGGTGTCAGCCCTAAAGGGCAGAGGGGTCCAGAAAGGCTGGATGCTCCTCAAGAAGGAAGTCTTCAAGCCACAGGAGCAGGGTGTCCCCATGTGCTGTAAGATGAACTGGCAGGGAAGAAAACTGGCATGGCTGAATAGGGAGGGAATTTTGCTGAGTCTCTGGGAGAAAAAGAGAGTTTATGTCCATTGAAAGAAGGGATACGCAACTTGGGGAGAGAACAAGGAAGTTGCTAGCATATGCAGGGAAAAAATCAAAAAGGCTAAAGCCCACCATGAGCTCAACCTGGCCACTGTGGTAAAAGATAACAAAATAATGTTTTTACAAATATATTAATGGTAAGAAGAGGGTCAAGGAGAATCTCCATCATTAATGGACACGGGTGGAGTCACTGTCCCTGGGGGTGTTTAAGGAAAGGCTGAATGTGGCACTTAGGGTCATGGTTTAGTGGGCAATGTTGGTGGGAGGGGGACAGTTGGACTAGATGGTCTTGGAGGTCTTTTCTAACCTTAAGGATTCTATGGTTCTATGATTCTATTTGTAGCCTTCCAAAGAGCTGAGTTAGCACTCTGAATGGCATTATTTTCCTGAGCTAGTTACTTCTTGACTGTAGGTGGCTCAGAGGATTTTATGGATAAAACTAGACAGTAGCCTCTCTCTGGAACTGCTTTCTGGCTCACAGGATCTGTGAGAGAAAATAGCTAATTTGGTCAATACTGAACCATCTTCTGCCAGCCTTTATCTTCCATTCCTTATTGTATTCTTCTGTCTAGCAAGAAGCTTTACAAATAGGTTGCAATTTTTATGGCACTTAGACAGCTTCCTTATTATGGTATTCGTACTGATTTATGTATGTCAGTGTTGTGACACCTTTTTAAACTATTTTTTGCTGTTTTTCACCTAAAGTTTTGCAGTTTTGTTTTTCTTTTTAACTGAATAGGGTTTAAGGAGGTATTCTTTGCAGGCATAGCCCATGCCAAATTTCTATTAAAGGTGTGAGCTGTCTTTCAATTCCCTTTTACCTGCTGTACTCCTTTAGAAAAGGAGCAGCAGGTAATTCATGCAGCAAATTCATGTAGCAAGTAATTCATGAAATCAGACAGAAAGTACTCAACTGCCAAATATTTTGGGGTTAGGCATGTTGTCGGTTCATTGGTCCCGTGACAGACACATAATATTCAGCTCTCAAACCTATTCTTTCAGATCACTTGTCTTCACAGCCAAAATAATACAGGCTTTTACTTCAGGAAAAATAATGTGTATGAATTGTGCTGAAGTAGAAATACAATGAAGATGAACTTTTCTGAAAAGTAAGCTCTGGTGAATTTGCATTGTTTGCGGACCAGTATGACTTGTCTTCTCTGTGTTTTTACTTCACATGCATTAGGCAGTCTTAAAATAACCCAAACCCCATTCTAGTGGCCTTAAAGAAGGCCTTAAAGAAGAACAGTTTAGCATTTGCTTTGTATTCTGTAAGGACCAAATACGTGTCAGAAATAAAATATTCTTCCCTGCTTCCCCTTCAGTTAGCATTTTCTCTCCCTTACTCTTGTGCTTATATTTACTCACAATCATTATCACAAGTTACATCACTGGCCACTGCTGCTTGCTCAGTTGCTCCCTGCAGACTCACATCCTCAAGCTGCCCCAGCCTCTGCCCTTTCTGAAAGCTGCACCTACATTTCCAGTGGGTGCCCTCGTAGACTCAGCACTGCATTTGGTATCAGGCCAATTTGCCATGAACTTGCCACAAGAAGTTGAGAAGCCAGCTTGATTTCCATTCTTTACAGGGATCCACACGTGAGCTTGTGCCAAGCTTTGCGTTACGCATGCTGGAGTGTCAGGCCAAGAACCGAGAGGCAAAGATCATTAAGATTTGAAGACAAGATGCAGCATCCCAGCTGAAGTTTCCTCTGTGAGGTACAGCGTATAAAGGAGAAATTTACCTACAAGAATGATACAGGGCACAAAACAATCAATAAGCACTGAACAGTGCTTAGTATACAACCTACAGCATGTCACTATGGACACTAATATACTACATCTCACTACTTTACAGCATTAAATTAGGAAACTTTTTAGACTATAAAATATGAAAGCAGCTGCTCAAGAAACATTACTATGGCCTTTGGACAAATTTCCAGTTTTCAGCTGGAAGAGGAATCAAATTGACTCATATTTTACTAGGGCTGACAGATGTGATGATCAAAAGATGACTGCCAGTTAACCAGTTAGACTACTAAGATGGCTTTTGACTGATATAACATATATATAATGTTGTGCTATCTGCAGCTATTTAAATACCTTTGTTTTACCACACATTTGATGATAATATAACGATGAATAATGATGATAATGATCATGCAATTCATAATGATGACATACTGATAGTTAATTATAGGGAAAAAAATGGAAGCTGTGTTCTCTCCAAATTAACATATAGCAAAATCTTTATCATGAAAAAGAGACTACAAAACAATCATGTTGCACATGAGTGGGCTGGGTTGTTTTTATGACCTGCCTTCACAGATTGCAGTTGCCTGGGGGAAAACCACAAACACTGAATGAGCGTGTAGACAACATCACTTGAACATTTGATAGCTGTAGCTGTTGAGAACTGAAATTAAAACGTTGGTGGTTTTCATGGACAGCTTATGGTAGAATGTTTCTTACTCCCTCACTATTTGGCTGTTCAGGAAAGGACATTTATAATGACAGGAATGTTTACAAAAACAGCAAAGAACTCCTGAAGATATTTAATATATATTTTTTCAAGTTTTAGCCCATTCCCTTGACTTACCCTTCCATAAGAAGAGGTAAGTCAATCAATTTCCCTATACCTTTGATATTGTTATTATTTTCCACGTCAAGGATTAATCTGTTTCAGTTTCTTCAAATATCCTGCATTGAAAAGCGAGGCCAACACAGTCAGAAAATGTTGAGAGTGCTCTGAACCACTGCCATCTTTGATTTTCAAATCAGGTCAGCTGTTGTTGAGTGCTGATGATTTGTGGCAGTTGTCAGCTCCATGGTTAATGCCTCTTTAATTTTATGGCTTAAAAGAGAATTGTTACAAATCTAGGCAAAAAGCTTTCCATCAGAAGATCAGAAAATATGTTACAGATAGATCACCTCACATGACAGTTGTGTGATCTACAAAGTAAGTGGCTAAATGGTGAGCTCAGACAACCAGGCAGAAGAACCCTGCAGCAGCATGCAGGTATTTGGGATTTATACCACAAATTCAGAATAGGAGAAATTTTAGAGAATTGTGACAATGACCAGTTTAACAGAAAAGTGATTAAGTGATAAGCTAATTCTGTGATTACTGAGAGACAATAATTACTTCAAGTGGCATCTCTTACATGAAATGTCTTGATCTTTCCATCATCAGACTCCAGAGGCAAATTGGTGTTGTAAATGAGGGATAAAATAAGCCATTTGGCTCTTACTTAGTGATGAAAAGAGATTTGCTGGTGATGTAAATCCCACTTGCTTCGTCTCTCTTTTCAGATTGGTAAACAGCAATATCATATATTAAAATGTGATATTACATAATAATAATAAACTAGGGAAGGAGTGTTCATAATGCTTACCCGGGTGATGGCCTTTCAGAAAACCTCATTTCAGTTCTGTTATCTACCATACACAGCCACGTATTGCTCTCGTAGGCCATAGGGAGGTAGATTTTTCTGTGAGCCGAGCATTCATTCAAATATGTCACTGGATAATGAAATGATGACCATTAGTTAAAAGATAACCATCTCAATAAGGTGACTGCCAAGAAGGTGACATTTAAAGTATATTTTGGGAAAAAAAAACAAAACAAAACAAAACAAAAAACCACCTTGAGATCTTCTCACTAACTGGAGTGCTATCTTCAGAATAAGCTCCATTCTCCTCTCTTCCTAGACTGTCTATTCTATGTAGATCCCAAACTGCACAGGTCATGTCTATGTTTCAGCTTTACATCCTGCAAAGAGCTCTGTTCATTATTAGTGGATTCTTTGCCATAGCTAAGATTAAACTGGTAAAAATAACTTTACCTCCCTAGAGCTGAGGAAAAAGACTGGCTCTAGTTGTATGACTAGGCTGGGCAGCTAGCTACTTCCAAATCGCTCTTGTAAATTTAAAAACCTTCCCAGCCAGAAACAAACAAACAAACCAACAACAACAACAAACCTGTCAACAACTGGATTTTTTGCTAGAACTATTAAGTGAAAGAAAACGGAGATGGAAAGGAGTATGATGGAGAAATCAGTACAAACCTCCGGTGTCGTAGCATCTAGAGAATTCTCTGTTCTTCTGTAAGCAGAAGTTTGCAGTAGAAACTGTGTTTATTGTCCATGTAACAAGATGCTATTTCCTGTATCTATGATCAATGTGATATATGGCTTGGAATATTTGTGCTTCTTTCATTTTGGGTATCAATCCCATGAACATTTTCAGTCTCACACCAGGGAGAGACAAATGCATTCTCCCAACTACATTTCTTAATGTACAGTTACTTGTTCGAATATACAAGACACGAGTAATGATACATTCCTTTTCTGCATCTGTGCCCTCATTCTCTCTTTAAAATCTCTGGATATAAAATATTGTGTACACATTACCACGAGTCCTCCGAAAACTAACAATGGCAAGTCATGTCTGGCCAAAAAAGGGTGTTTCCACAGGCTAGCAAGCCTACCACTCTTGAAAGGCTGCCAGATTTAAATATTTGATGATCAGGCATTGCATTCATCCTCCCAATCAATTCTTTCTTTTTTTTTTTTTTTTTTTTTTTTAAGATACAAGTCTGAGGAGTCTCAGAAAGTGCTGGAGACCTGCAGATGCTTCTCACACCAAACAGCGATTAGGCAGAACTTTCTGACCTGTTCCATTAGAGGCACATTGAAGCTATAAAAGGGGTAGACTGTATTGAAATAAATTGGCTTTTATAAAGCATTTGCTTTATGCCCTTCATTTTGGTGGCTTTTCTTTTTTCCTAGAACTAAATGAAATTGAAACTTTTACAAAGTTGAAATAGGCAAAACTCTTTATTGGAAGGTAGTGGGCAGGTGTAAGTTCCACATATAAAGAAGAACATCTAAGAGATGTTTGCTTACAGATCTGGCATGTGCAAACCACACAGTGGATGCATGCAAAAGTAGGCACAGGTTTTGGGTTTGGCCTTGGAATAAGTTACAATACAACCACATAGAGTATGCAGGGGCTGATGTACTATAAAAAAAAGTGTCAGTCAGAAAAGTGCCTTAAGTCATCTTTTGAAGTTATGGTATTTTCATCCAAATATCCCTCCTCCTCTGATTGGGATTCATAGCCTTTCCTCTCTCCTTTCTTCCTTCCCTCCCTCCCATCCTTCAAGGGCCAAATCTGTCTCTCTGTTGAGAGAGTTGGTGCTTTTCCCCTTAGTTAATAGCTGAAGGGGCAGGACACTCGAGTTGAATATGAGAGCTTTCAGCTGAGGTGGTTCCCAGGGAAGATGAGACTATTCTTCAGTATTTCTCTTTTGGCTGTGCCTGTTAGCTCAAATAGACTCTACAAGTCATCTGAAGAGTTTCTTGAGTGCAGGACTCCTCTCATCCAGAAGATTCCTCTCATCAATAGATGATACTGTAATTCACAACTGGATAACAAAAAAAAAAATACATTATTTTTAGCAAATGGGAATGCATCAACAAAGAGCTCCAGGACTGAAGAACACAGATATCCACAAGGGATGTAGATGCCAGATGTAGGTTCAAATCCATTCAGACAGAAGAACAGATCAAATCCCACTTCTCCTATATCTTTGGTGAAGTGTCTGTCGAGTTTTATGACAGCTTCCATTGCAGAGAATAGTTCCAAGATATTTTGCTCTCACTGAAGCCAACAATAAAACTTCTATTGTCTCCTACTGGGATCCCAGCAAGGCTCATAATCCATTCAACAGATAAAGAAAACAACTGTGAGGATAGCAAAGTTAATAGATAAGAGAAATGCAAGGGTGGAGAGCACTGTTATGGGTCCCACGGATGTAAGTTTAACTGTGACAGTTCATTAGCACAACTTTCCTTTGGGCCCAGAGTTTTATACTCCACATTTGACACTTAGATCATGATGCAAGTACTTGTGTCGAAACAATAGAAGGGATTTATTATGTGATGACTCAAAGGGTATCAAAAATTGGTTCGAAAGAGAGTCGGTGAGAATTCTGGGAGATAACTGTTTAAGAAGAATGCTTCTTTAAAAGTTCAAGTTTTACTTACGCAGGCAGCTTGAGCCCTCAGTATCTCACGGCCTCTGTCCTGCCTTCTCCCTCCTCCTGTCTGCATGGTGGGAGAAAGGGCGGGAGCAAAACGAGGATTATAAAAGGAGCGGTCACATCATCAGCTTCTTTTATGTATTTCCTTTCCTCCTTTTAACGAGGAGCTGTTTTTCATAGCACAATGGTTCGTGAATGCCCTCTCTGTGGTGACAGTCTGGGATCCTTTGACAGTGGGAAGCAGGAGGCAGGAGCAGACATCATGGTATTTTTTCTTTCTTTAAACTGGCAATTTCAGGTGTCTGATTTCAATAGGTACATGAGGTGCGTTTGCTCATAGCTCTGCATTAAAAAAATAATAAAAATAGTGAATTGCACAGAGCTCAACAATTTCCTGTTGCTTGCACAAAATTTGGAGGCATTAAGGCAACATTAAAAAATAGAGGAATTGCTGTTTGTATGATAAATGTAACGATAGAAGGATTTTGTGTTTGTATCGCACTAGAGTATGGAACATGTAGTAAAAAAGACAAGAATAGGCACATACAAAATATCTTTGCACAGGGATAGCTGCTCAAATGATTGCATTTTTTGCTTATGTCGAGCTTCAGAGAGATGGCTATTGTGTTGCAGAAATGTCACATCCTTGTTGTTTTCTTAGGGGATATTGCATTTTTTTTTCAATGCCAACATCATGGCAGCTGACAGGAAAAAGGCCAAGATAAGCATGCTTTCATCAAGGAATTTTCTATACTTGCTCTCCTTCCACCAGTCATATTACCTCTGAAAAAAAATATATTCAGTGGGAAGGTATAAGAAATTCCCAGACAGCTTGTTTGAATTAAATTATATTTTTAAAAGGAAATTTCTTTGATACTTCTACTAGCTCATCAAAACAGTTTCCATCTCATCCATTCCTCACTCTTACAGCCACATAGCTGTCTTTGTGCTTTTAACTCCTTTCCATTAATCTGTAAATATCTTTTGAGAATCTGGAAAAGCTTGCACAGTAAGTCCATAGATAGCCACTCCTCTACGATAACATTCAAGAACAATAATCACACACGCATGCATACGTGCTTTTATGGGATGATGTATTAATGACGGAGACAGCTTTGAGAGATATCTTACATTCTTGAGCCTCTTGAAAAGAGGGAAAATACATATGAAGTAGAAATATCTACTAGCTCTGATTTTTTCAGAATGACACTGTATTCAGTCAGTTACAGAATAAGACGGTCTCAGAATTATTTCTGTTGCAGTTTAAGTAAATGGGAGCATTCTTACCAGCAGAATCAATGTCACATAATAAGCACTAAAGAAAGAAGAGGGCTCCTGTTCTTCTCTAGGCTTTCAGTATGTATCAGAGATGTGTCTGGGTGACCAGAGCAATGTAGTACTCCTCTTTTTTTTCTTCTTTTGTTTTTTCTTTTTTTTTTTTTTTTTTAATTTTTCTCCTATAAGGAACAGAAGCCTTGTGTTTTTCCATTAACCCTCCACATGTAGCCTCAAATTCTGGACTGACGGACTAGAATTTGCTTTAAGAGAATGCACTTGTTAATCATATAAGTCTTTTTATGTGTTGCAATTCTTAGCCCAGACTCGTAAGTGTTTCGGTGGCCTTGGGTCTGTATACATGAGAGAAATAAAATCTTAAGGCAGACACAGGAGGAAGCACTCACTAAAGTCATTACAGTGAGCAATGGGGTGATTCCACACTCTGACGTTAAATCTGTTCCTATTTCACCAATGCTACCCTTCAACAGCCTCTGGCAATCCAATAGGTTCAGACAGCTAAGCTTAATTATTATTATTAGGTTGTGAATGTCTTAAATTCTGCATCATGGCATACATGTTTTATGCCAGATAAAATGCTCCATTTGGTACAATCTGTATTTTTCAATTCAATTTATTTTTTGTTTGATCTGATTCGAAGTGAAATTATTTTCAATTTTTCACTGTGGCCATGCAATCAAAAAAAACAGTCCTTCAGACTTACCACTCTGTTGCCAGGTACCAAATTGCTCAGTCATGACCTACAGACTCAGTTATTCTTTTGAAGAAATTGGCCAGAGTCTCAGATCTCCCTTGTTTGAAGCTATTCACGATCTATACATATTGAAAAGAAAAAATAGATATTATTTATATTTTCAAGTTCAGAATTATTTTTGCAGGTGTTTTTGTAGCAAAGGAAAATGTGCTGACAAAAACGATTTGCAAAAGAAGCTATTTAAACTTGACAACGTGTAGCCACCCCAGCAACACCTGTTCTTTAAAACTGGGAATCAGCAGACACATTGCATGGTCCTGAGTTGTAGCATTAACTCTCCTCATTTTCCTTAATTTGGTAAAGCTGGTCAGTCTATGTCTTAGCTTTTCATACCATTGTGTGGAAGAAGTCATAAAGAAGAATCTTCCAGCTCAAATAGCAGAAGGGTTTGCATCAGCCAGCTCTCTGATTTGATTTGATTTACTCCATGTTATCTGAGGAACTCCCTCTCCTCATGTCCCATGCCACAAACTGATGCAGTTCTTCCATCTTCTCAAACTGCACGCATTTCTCTACTTGTTAAGTACTGTATTGTTTCTTAAGCAGATTCATGGCAGCCAGTTGTTTGGCACAGGCAGTGAAAGAATTGGTACGTTCTCTGTGGAGCAGATGGAGAGCCAGACAGAGCACAGGAGTGATGTGCCTTTGGTAAGGCGGCTTCACAGCTTTGATGTTTCCTCTCTCTCCTTTTCTCTTCTTAATTAACTCCAAGCCTACTCTTTCCATGGAACCTGAAAAATGCTCTTGCACTGGAGCAACCTCAGTATTGCTTTTGGGCTCAGCTTACCTTTATGACCAATCTCCCACTATCTTCCGAAGAGCAGGATGAAACTCCAGTGTTTAACTCCTGTCTGAGCTTCGCTTTGCGGCGATGAAGCCAGCAGAGGTGTTGTGAGGTCTAATTACTTGCCAGTTGTCAAGGGTTCAAGGATTTGGTATAGAGAAGGTTTTACATACCTGGGTTTAAAGCCAACGTGGCTTCAAAGAGGCCTGCCTGAGGTCTTTCTGGAAGCATTGTCAGGCATTACATTCTCCCTCCATTAAGGCATCTTGCTGAATGCTACAAATCAGATTGGTTTTCCTCCCAAACAACCTTCAAAATCTTTGCTATTCCTTTCCCTCACTCACTGATGCAGCCCTCCTGTCGGTTGTTTCAGAGGGAAGCCAGGGAGTCACATTGGACCAACCTGGCAAATTCATTTAGCATTGCTGCAGAGGTCAGCCAGGAGTGAGAGGAGCCTCTCAAGTGCTTAAGATGCTGTAAAAGACAAAGCTTTCTTCAGCTGAACACAGTAAAGAAGACATATATTTGATTAATGAGCAATAAACACACTGAGTTTCCAAAATGCAGATATCCACAAGGAAAGCTGAACCTACATTTTCTAGTTTAAAGAACGTTTGGTATTTTAAAACAAGTCTGTTGAGCAGGGGAAGGAAACCTGTGTTCAACAGCACTGGCACATGAAGGCAGTCACCAGAACAGGGAAATGTGCCTTTATAGTGACTGAAGGAAAATACTCTCCACAGGTATGAGTGTCGTCATATAGATATGAACACGTATTCTAGGAAGAGCAGCTAAGTTAATGCTGTTCAGCCTTAAATGGTCCCATTATTTTGCTAGATAAATACAGCTAAAACCTATGTAGTGTATAAATTACATGGTACTTCACAGTTTTTAGACCGGTACTCTGGATCTTTGCATAACTGCATGCCAGGAGATATCCCAGCACAAGATAAGCCCCCAGACAGCTCATCTCTTCTGAGATACTGATAGTAACTGTGCAGAATGACCACGGGTGAACTGGAGCCAGCTTACAGCATGTGTTAGCAACACGGATGGAAAATCCCATATCAAGAGTTGGCTGCGATGATACAAGTCAGAAAGAATAATCAGTAAACTTACATTACTTGATACAAACAGTCCTTCGAAGTGGAATGTCTTGCCTGGCAGTTCAGGTGTAATTCTGTGGTTATCTTGAGGCAAATCACAGATTAATGCAGAGCACTGTAAGATTGGCCCATGAAGGAACTTCCACACTAATAATGAGAGCAGAAGGACCTGTCACTCGTGTGAAGTTACCCTCTCAGAAGCTAGATAGGATCTTGGTGGCATTTCAAATTCAGCTTATGTTGGAGCAGATGGAAAGCAGCAGTGAGGGGATGGTGAGGAAAAGGACCTAAACTGGATGGTAAAGAGTGCTTTAACTCAAGTCACATCTTAATTTGCAAATGCTTTTCAAATGCTGAGCCCTTCACCCATAACAACCTCTTGTGGAACACAGGGGTGTTTTATTTTCTCCATTATACAAGGGAAAAGTGGAAATGTGGTGAGCTTACACAAATTCAAGGCAGGTAACATGGAAAGAAAATATTTTGTGTTGTGCCTCTGGAACTCAGATCTATTAGTGGGAGCTACAAGCACCAGTCCGTCGTGTATCTCAGAAGATTTGGTTCCCCCATGGATTATACAAATGAATTACACAATGAAGTCTAGAGGAATTCCTAATGTTGAAGGAAAGACCCTTTGCTGCCTGGCATGGTAGAAACATGCTGTGTGCCAGCCCTGCTTTGTATCTCTCTTGAAGTCAGTATCAGGGTTATTTATAGCTGAGCTGTGGAAAGCTGGAACAGCAAGTGGAAGATGCTGAAAAAAAACAAGAAGTTTGCTGAGATCCCAAGCCTGGGACAACTTTCCAGAGGCTGGGACTGATCTGAGACACAACCACAGCCATTGGTGGAGCCATTACAATCTCTGTGTTCCTTACTTAAGCATAAACATGTTATAGGGCTCCTCGTGTGTGAGTTCAGCTTTAGTACTCTACCATTCCCTGTCAGTGGAAGCAAAGTGCTCTCTACAAACGTCAGGTCAGAAGAGTTAAGGAAAATAATTAATTAATTAAAGAAACATATCCGCATACATAAAGGAACAGATGATCTCATGTAATCATCCAGACACAGGTATTTTAAAGGTCTGGCTTCTCATGTTGCTCTATATATCAGTGTTTTTCAGTGCCTGGTCTGCAGGCCTGCAGGATATTAGGGGCTATTTCCTAAGACAGAAAAGTAAGATTGCCAGCCGTGAAAATGCACTGTCCCGAGGCTCAGTGGTCTTTCACTCACAAAAACTGTAAAGCTGCAAGGCCGGGATGTTTTCATTTCTGCCGATTCTGCACCCTATGTTCAGGCCTTCTGTGGTCAACATCCCGGTAACAGTTGAACATTTACTCTGCTGCTACTGCACACCATGTTCCTGCCTTCTGAAAGATTTAAAAGCTCACTAGTAGAGGGTGAATTTTAAGAAACACGCCTATCTTTTGGCTCTATTCTTGACTGCGAAACTGCTTGCATTATTTTCCCTCATGGGCTCCACTTAAGTAAACACAATTAAGGCTAAATGCATTATCTACTGTATAATCATCAGCAGCAATTGCCTTTTGCTTTTAGTTTAGTCTTTGGGTGTATTCTGCTCTAGACACAAGCCATCCCTCGCTAATGAGATGCTGCACCTCAAACCCTGCTTTTGAGTGGTGGACAGGATTAGATGCTGCACGCTCAAAATGACAGCACAATGTCATTACCCAAAAAAAATATGCCAAAAGATTTTAAAACCTGTTCCAAACTTAAGCCAGAAAGGCTGTACTGCTAGCTGGCACACCCAGCTGGCTCAGAAGGAACACAGGATGGTGACACAGCGTTCCCAGCAACACACAAAACAATCTTAGCATTTTCAGTTTTCTTCTTCATTGGACTTGTTTTGATCATGGTCAAAGTCATGGCGTTAGATTTTGTCAGGGGTACATGTAGAAGGCCTAAATCAACATTCCCTGGCTTTATCCTGAAAGTGACTTTTGCTCTCAGATGATGCCAACAGGACAGAGTGCTGATAAACCACTCTTCCAGATTAGCTTGGAAGGGCAGTTTGTGTGTGTGCTTGAGGATGTGTTGTTTAGTTTTGCTATATCTTCTGCACAAGGTGTGTTGCAGGGAGGGACACGCTATGAACACAGCTCCTTCCAACAGGTCTTGCTACAGCCTCTCCTTACAAGAAAATGAGAGGGAGGATCCAAATCCCAGCTCCAGATCCCTTGTGTGCATGCTTTCTCACTGAATTACTGAAATACCAAGAAACACCGTCCTAAGCCCCAAAAAGGGAGATCTTGCAGTGGGTTGTTTGGATGTACAAGGCCACTGCTCATTTTCTCTTTCCCTCTTTTTGCCCTCCATGCTCTGCTTTACCCTGACAAAGCCCCATGCTGCGCCCCAATGCAAGAACGCTGCTTGTTAAGAGCAAAACAGCAAGCTGACGAGATCAAGCAGAACGTGGCTGATCACCCCATGCAAAAGTGTTGAGGAAGTAACATCTGGGTCTTTCTCTGTTGTCATTCATGTAATTTGGGTTTTGTCAATTCTGCTGATGAATACTGTTGCAACAATCCAGAGACAGGTTGTGATGGCAGATGGGAAAGTCTCACTCAGCTGACAGAGAGAGAAAAAAATAATAATAATTGTGAGCTTCTCAATGCACTGGCCTATCTGACTGCTGTGGGAAACTTAGCCATTTTACCATAAGCCATTGAGAACAGCACTCAAGCAACAGCAGAGCAAGAGAAATACGTCTATTTGCTCTGCAGAAAAAGCGATGTGTTTCACAGCAATGCCGCTGACAGCTCTTCTTATCATTCACTTGAACCTTTCCTAAGAAATAAAATGAATTGGATGTCAGGGACAAATGGGTCTGGCAAAAAAAATAAAAAAATAAAAATTTTTTAAAAAAAGTATTTCTTGCCTAATGTCTTTGTTGTTGCCTAAATCCTAATAGACAGAGACACCAGGAAACAGCTGTGTTATAATACGTTGCTGTGACCACTATTTTTGCACAAGCCAATGTGAGAGCAATGCAAAGCATTTCCAAAGGTACCTAACCTCACTTACTTTTGCTTAATTATTATTTTTTGAGAAGAAGCACTCCCTCCAATCTAGGCTGCTTGAAAGAATCATACTGTGTTTGAGTTAACCTGCTCCCTGATCAGTCACTTGCAGGAATTCCCTCTCTTCCAGAAGTGAGACCACTTGGTTACGAACACCAGTATTTCTTTTGATCCTTCAGTCTGAAATATCTGACAAACAAACAGAGAACCTCAGATACAGCAACAAAGTTCTTGTAAAAACAGTGCACAGTGAAAGATCTGGGAAGGAAGGAGGCTGGTTGTCTTCTGGCAGTAACGATGGGCTTGGTGCCAGTGTCACAGTAACAGCGCTGCGGCCACGTGCTCCTGCTTACAGTCCTTCAGGAAGGACTCCTCAGGTCAGAAGCATGTTGCCTTTGAAGAAAGGCAAACAAAGGACAGACCTCTTTTACCAAGAACAGATTTTGCCACTTCTCTCTGCTCACAATCCTAATTTGCACACATAAGCAAAGCAGGCAGTACAGGTATTCTTGATTAACTTTCCTCACAGACAATACTGCTCTCTGGAATGAAGTTAAAAAATGTTGATGATTTAGCACCTAGTTCCCAAGTGAAGTAGGAGGCAGGTATGTACATACTGGGGACATAACGTAAGTATTTCCTTTCTTGGAAAATCCAGACCAGGGATCACAGGAGGACTGAAGGCAGATGTTGAGAGTGGGACGTGGCTGCTCGGTGTTGACTCAAAGCTACTGAATCTGTCTCAGGACTCTGCTTCATCTCATATCACTCCTAATCGAGTAACAGCTTCAGCCTCCTGCACAGCACAACCTGCTCCAGCTGACTCATGTCAAAGTTTCACCCTGAAGCAGTTCCCCATATCTTCTTTTTTTTTCATACTAACGCGACGCCAAACCACTTAAAAATAAAAATTACATTACAGAGTTTCAGAGATTTCAAAACTAAGCTAAACTAAGTAACTGAAATACTCCTTCCACCTCCAGCATACCCCTGTGCTGCCACAACGATGGCTCCATCTCTCTAACGCTGCCGCCTGACAACGCTCACGCAAACCAATTAGTTTTGGTTCTACTTTGCTGGCAATATTTCCATCTGCTGGGGCTAACATTTGAACAACCTTTTAGCGAAAATAACTTTTATTTTTTTTGTCTTCTCTTTCTGTTTCTATCCATGCGTACAAATGCACACATTCACACAACCAGCCAGAATGATCCCCAGTCTCTGTACTTATTGGCCTAAATAGTCAGGTGGATTTTTAAGGATGCATGATTTCTGGTCTTTGCTTGGTGGTTTTCAACTATTTCACTGTCACCAGACACAGGAATGTTTAATAGATCTCTCAGTAAACCAGAACAGTTTACTGTGCTCGTGAGTAACATGCTAGCTACCAACCACGATGCACAGGTAAGTCCTTGTGTTTTCATAGCAGAGGAAAGTGGATCAGTCTGGTTTTCACTTGGCCACAGTGATCACATCTAGCATCCTCTCCGGGCTATGTGCCTACTTTTTCACGTCACAGTGCCTGCAGAACGAGGACTGCATTAGAAAGGGTAGAATTTCTGCAGTTAAATACGATTGAAACCTGAAATAGCAGAAAATTGCTTTAAACTACTCCACTGAGCACAAATGACTTGTAAATGCAGAAGGGACATACACCAACATGAGGATGTGTTTTCACAGCCTGACAGGAGAACATTAAGCAAGTTCTACAGTACAGTAAGTACCTTAACAACCATCCTACTTACAGCTGATTTTGGTATAATTCCCTCTGTGATCTCCTCTACTACTCCTGCACACATTTAACTCTGCGAGTCATCCTTGGCACAGTTCTAGGCACAGATTGATAAATATTTGAACATTGCTGGACAGTGCTTTAGGGGAACTGTTTCAGGCAGAAGACCCTTCCTTTACAGTAGCTATCACCTCTTTTGTTTCCATCAAGAAAAGCACTGAATATAAAGTAGATGGGATCATTTTAATTAGTAAGGACTTGATACCTCAGCTGGTGCTCAGGAATAGGGTCATTCAGCTGTGAGTGGGCTCTGGGATCAAATCCAAAAATAACTTGAAAGGTACCTAAATTATAACAAACTAGATTATGAGGGACTGTAAGTTCTGGCCTCAACTTTAGCTAGAGGGAAAAACAAACAAATAAAAAAAACAATCTCATCCCTACACAGATCTTTGAATGGTCTATTTTGAACTCAGTGATGGAAAGGATTCATAGCTTTCAGATGGTAGTCTTCATGTAGCATACAGCAGGAAGAGATACTGGACTAAAGACTATTTGTAATTGACCACTAAAAGACACTGCTGTTTGTCCTCATATTTTTGATGGAATTGACAGTAAAACATCTAAGTAGATAGCTTTTTATTTAGTTATTTATTTTCGTGATCATAATTCTGGTAAATTATTCCATAAAATCACTAAGGAGATATCTCAGGATAGCGAATGTGAATATATTTAAACCCAAAGCTTCTGACAGTGAGAAAGAGACGTGTGTGTGTGTGTATTTGTCCTGTCACTCGTTGAATCAGAAAGCTCTGGACCAACGCAGACTGCAGGTGGCAGCATCCAGTAACCCAGCTGCAGGGTGAGCTGAGCCCAGACTCAAGTCAACACAAGTTTTTCCTGTGTTTGACTCTGCCCTGTACCACTAGTACTTGGTATCTGTACCGTTTCAGTTGATTTTCCATTCTGATACAATATTGAGTCCAGTAATTAATGTATTATTAATCTGTATTTTAGTCTTTGACTGTGTTCCTCACTCAGTCAAATCCCTCAAATGGGAGAAACAAGCAAAAACTCTTCAATTTTTCTCCACTTAGTATTTTTCCTACTCAATTTAGGACTGTCAGGCTTTACTGTTGTCACTCCCTTGTCTTGCTCAGAAGAAACCTTCTGCTTCCATTTTTCTTAACTCAAAATCTCCTTGCCATAATAGTCATCTGTGCTACAGCCACTGGGCATTCTTGCTGCAAGCGCATTCCCAGGCAGTGTAGTACTCCACTCCAGGACTACTGTTAATTATCGGCCCAGTTAATTAGGAGACTCACTATTACCCCGGCAGCATCCCCCGTCAATGTGGGCATGGGGCCCTGCAGCACCCACCTGGCTTCTCCTGGCTTCAAGGACCCGAAGCCCCTCTTCCTGAGAAGCAGCTGTGGGACACTGCTGTATTTCTGCCTTTGAAGTCCTTTTTTCCTGTTGTACCTGATATGTTTGCATTGACCTTTTTGTATGGCAGGATCCCATGAAGGGGCCACAAACACCTGCAGAAAGATTCCTCACTGAACTCAGAACTAGTCTGCAGCCTTGATTCAGCACAGCCTCTGCAAAGGAACGGGTATTTTGGGCCTATTTATAGCATACTCAATCTCCTCTCCATATTGCCCACTTTTCTAATTAAAACAAAGTGTTCTAGGAACAAGTTAGATGTTCACTCCTCTGACTGTGCCAAAGTTAGACAACAATTCAGTCGTCCAACCGCATATTCCTCCTTACATCAGAAACATCTCTGGCCTCCAACCTGGCTCTAGCGATGAGCTACTTCCAGCATCTCAGTGTTCACCACTGAAGTTAATCAGGTGGCTGTAGATCTTTATACATAAATTTCCAAAATGCCCCTGAGGGCTAAAGGTCCACTCCTGCTCCTTCCGAGATGAGTATGCTGGTCTCTAAGGCAGTTTTCTCAAGTGCATCACAGACAGAAATTCTGTCGATTCCCATTGTCTTCCTGAAAAGAAAGAAAGCCAATGAATTCAAGCAGAAAATTTTACAACTCTTGGACATGCCAAGCACATCCCAATTGTATAATCACCAGTGTCAGCACTGCAGTCATGCCAGCAAACTGAGCTTTGTCTTCTCTGCATGAAATTTCTCGATTCTTTATCTTTTCCAGTTTGGGAGTTTATTCCTTTGTGGTTCTGCCTCTTGCAGTCATTAAGCTGTAATAATAACCAGGAGATGCAATTTAATTCTTACAGAAGGATTTCTCTGCTGCAGTGTTTCATGCTGTGGTCCATTACGCCAAGGCATGAAGAGCTCAGTAGTAATCTCACAGCTCCCAGCTGACTTCTTGGAATCTTGTCTGCCTTGACCAGGCCAAACTGTGGGGTGCCAGGTTGGAAGCACAAATATTACTGTTTGTAGCAGGGATGTATTAACATGAAAGTAGCTTTTGTTGTGAATATAAGGACTTCTCAGCTAGCAGAACAGAGTCTCCCCTTGAAAACCATTAACAGCCAAGCTGGTCAAAAAGAACAAACATTAACAACATACTTTAAATAACTTCTCCATCAATTTTGAAATGTCATCATTGACTTTTTCCATGTCCTGCTTCAGAAATATGATTTTCAGATATCACATTAAGCATCAAAATTAAAAAGAAAATAATAAATCATTTTTCATAAAGATATTCCATGCAAACAAAGGAAAATCTTCAATAATTTTCAATGATTCAATGACTGACTTTAAATTAAACTGTTTAGCTTTTTATACTTCACATCATCAATGAGTAAGACTGTGTGAATGCTCCAGTCATGTTTTCTGACATCTGGCTCAGAGCTCTTAGAACTGTTATATTAAAAGAAAAGCAGAAAGGAAAATCGCTGCTAACGCAATGAGGTAATGGTCCCCACTGTGGCTAGGCACACAGACCAGCTACAGCAGGCTGAGGTTTCAGATCAGCTTTAGCTACAAAACATACATGGAGATTTTTCAGATTCCCGAATCACATGTGGCTGGTTCTGTTTTATACATCTTATTTTAATAGGCATATTACTAGAAAAAGCCCATGTACAATTTTTCATATTGCAGATCATTTTTTCACCTGGAGACCATTGCATATAAGTGGTTTCTGCGTTGTGTTGAGCTATGTGTCACTCCAACATTTACTTTGCATATTACAGCAACATCTGTAGATCTTATCTGAAAAGAGTGATGCTTCTTATCTGAGTCACTGTTATCCTTCTTGTGTAATCAGTGTTCTAAGAAATATGCTGTATTCAGATAGCAAACAGGACAGGTAAGTTCCCAGTCAATAGGACGTATGCTCATCAATAGTGAATTAACATTTTAATTGGGAAAGGAATGTTTTTCGATCTACACTATGATTTTAGAAGACAATGGCAGCAATATTCACAGGTATTGAGATTTCTTGAATTACAAAACACTCAGCTCTAGACACAATTGATTGCAAATAAATATTTCCTGACATATACAGGACAGGAATTGTGTGCATGAGGTCTCTCTTTTTATAACTGCAAAGACAGTTCAGATTTTTCGCGAAGCTAACAGACAGTTGCTTTATTGAAAAAGGGCCTTCATTCATTACTAATTTTCCAATATCAGAGAAACTATATTAAAATATGCATTGTCTGTAAGAAGATCTAAATTCAACCTTGTTTTTGTCATGTTTTAAGAGACATTTAAGTCCACTGGACTAGACCCTGAACACCAACCAGCAAGAGACGCTCGTGCTTCAAAGAACACATGAGCTTTTAAAAGGGAATAAATGGAGGAATACATCTCTCAGTTTCATCCACCTACAAGATAGGAGCACACGATATCCAGAAGTGCTCTGGCTCCGCTGGCAGTTTTGCAGAAATCCCTGGGTGAGGTTTTACAGCCTGCATCACATGCAATGATCCTTCTGATCTTAACTGCATGCTCACAACATCTACGGTCAGACCTAGTGTAATCAACCACACACAGAAAAAAAAGTCTTGATTCCAGTTGTCCCATCACATGACTGTCAGCAAAAACAAAGGGAAAAAACTAAAGAACTGTCAACATAGCAACCATCTTTTGTGATGGTAGAGAAAGCAATCAGCCCTGATGGACTCATTTATAATGATTATTACATCCTTGTTTTTTTCTGATAGCGTACGTGATATTCAGGGGAATGATATAATTATTCAGGGGACCGATAAAATCTCGCTCTTTGCTAAGCATTACACAGTTCCTCTTAGAACAAACAGCATAATTAAGATTGCAAAAGAAAGCCGGCGATACTCAGGTAAACAGAGGTTTAAAATCACCCCCTTCCCCCACAGGCTGAAGAATCGTGGTGAGGTTGGTGGGTGACCACAGCAGGGAGGAAGGTGGGTATGTCAGGAAAAAAGAGGTACCTTTGCATCCTCCCATCTCACCTGTAACAAAGGCTGGAGAGGTGAGAACATGTGGATGCCAAATAGCACCTGGAAGAGGCATAAGAGACCTCTCTCTCAAGTGAGTACCTGCCTACTGTACACCTGGAGACAGCCCCAGGAGCTTAAATAGCTTCTACTTCTTTCATAAGCATCAGCTTGGCAGTATGTTAAGCATTAAAGCTGTCCTAAATATTTAAGCACTTAAGCTGCCTTGCGCCGCAGTAAGAATTTCTTGTGCATGAGCACCTTTGCATGCGCTCAGGGTTCCACCACTTTTTATTCCCCCTCTATTCTTCAGGAGTTAAAAAAGAAAAGGGGGTGGAGGAGAAGGGGCAAATAGACACCTCTCCCCAAGAAACGAGCCCCTTCTCCCACCAATTCATTTCCTGTTTATGGCAGCATCTCTGATGCAAAGTTGCAGGCACTGAAAAGCAAGGAGTGAAAGATTTCAGGGCTACTGATTGCCAGCTGCATGACAAAAAGAACATACATAATCACTAAGCTAACATTTTTATATGCAAATTACAAGAGGGGAACTGTAGCTGAGTCTAAACTCCGTGCCCTCCAGAACACCCCATATGTTCAGAGAAAAAAATATTTCATAAGAAACAGATAGGCTCACAATACCCTGCCACATAGAAATTGGAATTTGATAAACAAACACAGCCATCCTAAAACCTAGCCTTAGCCTACCTTATCAAGTGTTTCCATAAATGAAAGAAAACCCAGCCTGTGCTGAGTATGTCCCTGGCTCCCCACGGACCTGGGCAGGAGTAGGAACGGGAAGGAGGCAATCGTGCACGGGCAGCCCCTACTACATGCAGGTAGCCATTCCCCTTCCGCCTGTCTCACATGCTATGGACACTTACTTTTAAAAGCAAGAGAAACAAATGCACATTTTTGCATCCCTGGCTTTTATCCCATGCACACTCACAAACTTATTGCTGAGGTTCACATTGCAAGGGACCATCTCAGAAGCATCATTGCACAAATATTTAACTGTCATAAACAGAAATAAACAACAGAAACAAAAAGAGACTATTCTCGTTACTGTTTTGTCACCTCCCTCATTTCTTTCTTCAGTACAGAGCTTTTTCATTAGGTCCTAAAACACCTTTTTAAGGAATGTATGTTGCAGTATGAACATGCAGCAACTGTATCAACATCCAGCCTATACTGACAAGTTCTTGTATGGAACCCCTAAAAAGTCAGGTGCACATTACACGTTTCTCTAATGCTAGCAGGACGTTCACCAGCACATATCTGAATACGCTGAGATGTATTCTGACACATATTCTCTCTACCCTGTAACTTTCTGGATTCCTGTGCCAGGCAGAGTTTCAGAAGGCTCACTGTCCTCCCCATTTCATTCATTATTTGCTCATCAACATCATTCCTTCGTTCTTGGTTTTCACCAGTGCAAAGCATGTTATGAATGAAAATAAATAAGGTGTTTCTAAGAAAAACTTAAACCAGCCCTGGTGTGCTAGCAGAGGGTCAGATTTTTACGGATGGATCTGTAGCTGAAAGGTTTGAGACGACTGGTGACCGAATGCCTTATGCTGATGTTTGTATCTCACGGGAACCGTGCGTTGTTAATGACTGCATCTGCAAGGGACAGAAAGAGTAAAGAGACAGGTTAGTGAGAGGGTTAACCTTCGCTAAAAGCCATGCTCCTGCCCAGCTGCTCACAATCCCACCTCAGTGGGACAGGCAGAGAAAACAGGAGGAACTGGAATGGGAAGGCTCATGGATTGAGATTAAGCCAGGGAGATCGCTTGCCAGTTATCACCATGGGCAAAACAGGCTCAATATTGGGAATTTTAACGTATTGCCAAGTGAAATACATATTTTCAGGTAGTTAGAAACAAAAAGAGAAATATTAAGACACCTTTCCTCCCTCCACTCCAAAGCTTTGCTCTTTCATTGCTGACTCCTTCCCACCCCAGTGGAGCAGAGGAATGGGGGCTACCAGGAGGACGTAGCAGCTCCTCCCGGCCGCTCCTTGCCCTGCTCCCTGCAGGGCTGCCCAGGCTGCAGGGGCATCTCTGCGCATGGAGCCCCTCCTGCCCTCAGCTCCCAGTGAAAGCACACCAGTGTGTTGAGATCTTACCAGGCACATGGGGACGAGGATTACTTCCCCTTCCCATCAGTGCTGGCAGTCTTACTGAAGAAGGGGCTGCAGAGCAGGAAGCCCCTGACCTTCAATGGTCAGGAATGAACAATAATTAGCAAAAGGTTTAGAACTAAGATACGGCTGAGAATCTGCCTGTGAGTAAAGGAGGAACAGAGCAAAGAGCTGAGTCCTTCAGGTTTTCATGCTCCTTTTGTCAGCATGGCTTGGAAAGTCACGTAAACAGAGATTTGTTGTTGATAATGGATGATTTACTGTTAATGGATGATGTTAATGGTGAAAGCACATCACCTTCGTCCCTCACCTGGACTCAAAGACCAGATACAGAACACTTGCCCAAGTCTGCCTCACTGGCAGGAACTCAGCACTTTCTGCACTATGCATGAGCTACCTTTAACCGCCCTCAGAACAGTAGCAGACTCCCCTGACAAGCCCCAGCTCTAGGCTACTCTCAAAATATGAAGGGATGGCAGACACTAGCTTGGCTGATCCTAGTTTTGCATTTCAAGTCTTTGCTCTTCCCCCGGTTTCCTGTGTGATACCAAGCAAGTTATTCACTCCTTCACTCATGTAAAGGGAATGGTCACAATATTATTACACAATTTAATTTGAACAGAGACATTAAATTGCTGCTTTATTCAAAGAGAAATGCTTTGAGTAGATGTATCTTGACAACATTTTCTTAGGGAATGTTTTATTTCTTAGGGTCCACTGATCATTTCTGTTGAAGGAGAAAGAAGATCACTCCCATGTGTTTGGCTAAATACTGTAGGCAATGAAGGATGTTTGGATTTAATTGGAAGATGTATATGAGGTTAAATGTCAAGAGGTATATCTATAATGTATAACTACAACAGGTAGTGAAAAGGTGTTGAAGAAGAAATCTGGGATAAGCAAAACTTATGGCGTGACTGCAGTCCCCATTCCTGACTGCCCTGCGCCACTTGGGGTGGGGAGCAGGTCTACGGGTTGGTAGCGAAGGAGTGAAGTTAAGCTTGGGAAGGAGGGGCTGAGGGAATGAATTTCAGCTTTGGTCTTTCTCACCATCCAACTCTATCTTAATTGGCAATATATTAAATTAATTTTCCCCAGGTCACCTCTGTCTTGCACATGATGGTAACTGGCAAGTGATCTCCCCGTCTCTATCTCAGTCCACGAGAAGGTGGAGTGAAAGAGCAGCTGGGTGGGGGTCTGGCAGCCAGCCCAGGTCACCCAGCACAGAGATAAAGCATTTTTTGTGCAGAAAGTCGAGCTCAGATACAAACCTAGTTACCAAGATTATAGCTATAATGTCAATGTCTACCACCCGGCCCAGCTGTATTTGCCGATCTAGGCATAAACACTTTATCAGTCAGAAACCGAAACTGATCACTGACTTCAAGAACAAAATCTCATAGCCCCAGACCCAACAGTACCTATGGCTTTTCATCATTCTGTGTGATGGTTTGGTATAGAAGTGTGACAGGTTAGGTTATCCTCTTCTCTCCATTGTCCTTCAGTTAACCCCACGTTTCTTCTGATTACCCTCATGTAGGCTTCAAGATAGCATGAAATAAACTCAATCTGATATTTGAAAACTATCTGGGAAAAACTCTGGTGCAAGCCTGTCATGCAACATTCCTTTTCCTGCAAAGCAGGTGTGAGCTGTAGGCTGGGATAATTATACAGTGTCTACCAACCTGACTCGCTGGCTTCTTCAGCTCCATACACTGCTGAGGCATGACGGCAGGCCATGTCAGTGGTCATGTGTGCTACTTTATTATTTCCTAGACACAGCTGCACTGGAAAGACGTGGATGAAGTGAACAACTTTTGAAGCATTTTTGCTCCAAAGGCTTGCCAGAGCTACCTAAAGGTAAGACCTTTCCAATTACTTTGAATCAGTTCTGTGTTTACTCCTTACAAAATAAAGAGAGGGATGTGGCAGGGATAGGACAGGGAGCTCAAGGAGTATGACATCTGTGGCTCTGGGCTGTAAATGTTAACTCTTTATAATTACATTGTCAAGCTTCACCAAGCTTTGGAAATCTGGAGGCAAAGATTGTTCCTAGGATACTTTACATGAAGATGAAAAAAGCAGTAAGAACAGCAAGTTAGACTAATGTGCCATAGGAAAGGGCTCACGCACAAAAGCAGGGCACAAACCTGCCTTTTACAAATTCAGGTTTATCCATAACTTTGTAAGAGTTGCTGGTCCGGATGCTATGTCACGTTACATAAGCTGTTCTATCAGTTTTCATGTGAAGGACAAGTTCTGGACATTATTTTCACCTGAATATAAATGAAATGCTGGCTACCCATGATTCAATGCTCTCAGTAGGGAATGTTAATCTGTAAAAGAATCAAATAAAAGACGCAAATATCAAATTTTAAGGTAACGATGAAGTGCTGAAAGCAATTGTGTAAGGCTGCGCTCAGTTCAGACAGCTAGAAGGGAATGTGACAGCCAAAACTGTGTCAAGACAGTACCAAGGCAGAGACTGAAGTTGGCATTTCCTATCTTCTGCTGCTTGCTCAGATTTTAAGACAAGGCACAACCACGTTTGGACCATGATACTGCAGAATGGACATCGTATCTCCTTGATACAGTATTTCTGTATACAACAGAGCTGAGCAAAACCAAGACTAACTTGCTCATCAACACTGCTGCAGAACAGGAACTGAACCCATTTTTTTCCCCCTCAGCACAGGTTAACGCACAAACCACTGGACAATGCTTCCTTTTGGTGGTTAGTACTCTATTTTTGGAATGGTAATTAGGGAGGGAGAAGGTCTAATACAATCCCATGGCCCAATCCCCCTCATCCTTCACAACCCTTTAAATGTGAGGCTGGTCATCTGAGGAAGGCAAGGGATTATGCCTCAAACAGTAAATTAAGGAGCAGGTATTAAGAGAGACATCTTGTTTACATCAAAGGTTCACACAGAAATCAGTGACGGATCTTATTTAGTATTTTAATTAATAACCTTCACAGAAATATAGGAGTGGCTAATAAAACGTATGAATGAAGACACAAAGTTGGGAAGCATAAAATCTGTTGCACACGGAATGAGACAGCCTAGATAATTGCCTTGACAGAATCTGTATCTGTTGTAATGCTACAAAGCTATACATTTAGAAAATAATATCAGGAATTTCAACTACAAGTTCATTAGTAGGAAATTACATCAGAGGAGAAAGACCTACTACTGGTTGATGACAGCATAAATAGAAGCCATCAGTACATGTGACTGTAGAAGAGGAAAAAGTACTCTGGATTATACTATAGACAGCATTTCCACTAAATATAAAGACATTTATACAATTATACAGGTTGAAGACAGAGCTCATCTGGTCACTCATGTCCAAGAAGCATAAATTTACTGTACAGAAATTAGAAGGATGTGACAAAATGTGTAGTGCTGTGAAAAGCTGCAAAGAGATAGAAAAGCTCTCTGGGGTTAAAGGACTTTTCGAAAAGGGTGATTCTGGCACAATAACAAGCAGAGATAAGCTCCCATGAGTAAGTTTAGGCCAGAAGGTTTGTAAAAGTTTACAATATTTGGAACTGCTTTAGAGGTGAGAGCAGCTGGAGCAGATGTACTAAATTACAGACTTGAACTCCCTTCGAGGAGGAATAACCCAACTTAAACATCTGACCTGGGACAGGACTGGAAAATCCAGGGAGTCCCTGCCTAGGCAGCAGCCTGGTGAGTCCACGTAGGCAGGGCCAGGCTGCCCTGCACGCTGATTTGCATGCACAAATGCTGCAGCTGCCTGTGCAAGCCCAGCAACCAGGCGACCAGCCCTCTGGGTGCACATTGCAGCAAATGCACTAAAGGAACACACACACACACAAAAAATAAAATGCATTTTTGTAAGCATTTACAGTATCATGAAGGATAAAGGGCTTTCTGCAGATTGGTCCAAGAGCCAAGAGCTCTTTCTGAGGAGCTCAGCTCACCAGCATTTCACTCTTCAGTAAATGCTTCTTCCTAATTTTGTGAACAACAGTTATTCTCTTTGTGCTCTAAACTGCCATTTAAGCCACTGTGACTTGGAGTACACATAAATATCTCCTTGTACACGAGGGAGAGGAGGAGCAACATCTATCTACACAATGACATCCTGGGTTCTCGCCCAGCTCTCTGGGTCGATAACAAAATCATTCCGATGGCTTCAACAGGTGAACAACCAACTTCTTCCACTGACCACCTGAAGCAGGGCCCTTACATACTGGCTGGTGTGTCAATGCAGCCAACAGACAAGCCAATGGAACCAACTGAAGATCTTGCACCAAGCAACATGGTTCATATGCAGCTGAATCCCCCATAGCTCCATCCTCTTCACTTGAGAGAGGAAGCTGGTAGCCTGATACAGGCTTAAACATCAGAATAACCATAGGATTAAAACTGCAATTCTAGCGTAAAGAACTTGAAAAGGCAGCAGGGTAGCACAGTACTTTCAGAGCATCCTTCATTGGTTTCATTGACAGGATGTCTACATCAGACATGTTGAATATTTTTTAATGTCCAACTTTTTATATGCTGCCTGCTGTCATGTCTTTAAGCTTCTATTTTAAGAGTACAAATAAACATATACCTGAATGCTGCTCCCCAACTCTTTGTTTATCTGTATTAGAGCTGGAACTATTCCTTCCTGAACATCTGAAAAGCCTTGGCACATTGTGAATGTTATCCTAAACAACAACCTCTGGGCTAATGGGAGAAGACCTCTCCACTGAGGAATTCAGTGTTTCATTGCTGGCTGAAAACTAGAATTAACTGCTTCAATAAAGTGAAACAGATGCCCTCAATATTATTCAAGCCACAGATGCAACTGCATGCCAACAATGGTGTTTTAATGATCACTCTTTAAAATAAGAGAAATTGAAATTGGTTCATAAATGCAGCTGGAAGGGCTAATTGCCCAAGGAAACATTAAACTAGCAATGAGAGGAGAGCAAGAACACATCACAGCTAAGTAGTCTTTGGACTAGTATCCTCCAAACCAAGAGATCCCTGGTGAAAACTGCTATACCTCCACACAGCCGTGAAACCTGCAGATCACTTCCTATAGGATTTTAATGTTAATATTCCAACACACAGAACTAAAGTCAATGTCAAATCCCACACTGACATCAGCTGGAACTGGAACAGGGAGTAAACATTTTTCTCACAAAGCCTGCCTAAGATTCTGGATGCCATCCTGGTACACGACGTGACAGCCAGACAGGATAGCCTCCTGCCGGCTGCCATGATACGGATCCAGCCCTTAGTGCCAGCCGTAGTACAGACAGGGTGCAGACAGCCCTTTGCAACTTCAGTCCCTCTCACATAACCACTTGTGCCCACATTTTCTCCTCTGCTCGAGAAGTCGTGCTGGCTGTTTTGTGCTGCTACGTCCACGACTGGGTCCTGGGAGTGGCACCACTGCTTCAGTTGGAACAGAGGCAGGCCAACGTCAAGTGCTCTTGAAAACACTTTGGAAACCTCATTTGGAGTCTGCAGTACAAGACCAACAATTAACGTTTGTGCTAAAAAAGACTCAGTTAAATATGAAAAGGATTAGAAAACCCTGACCAGTTTTCATCACAGTACCACATCATTTTTAATTAGACCAATCTACTTCTGACAGAGAACTGCCACAGAACAGGACAGAGAGGCAAAGGAAGTGTTACCTGGGCTCTGACACACACACCTGCCAATCCATCTGCCTCTTCTCCAGGCTATAGGTTCTGAATCTGAATGGAGAAGAATTAGTGCTGCAGTCAACTTCAGTTCCTCAAATGAAATCATAAATATGTCATTGGCACAGGCTCGTAAGACTAAAAAAAGGTATCAGCATTCATGCAATGAGACTTCGGAAATGACAGTTCAGTAACTCCCAGTCCATGTTCTTCTGTCAAAATGGACACAAATCCCACGGGGCAGACACTCCAGTCTCACGAACACCTCCATTTCAAGTACCGCAATGTCACCTTAGGAGAGGTGCTTGTAGGCAAAGCACATTCCCATCAAAATTGGAATTAAACTGGAAAAAATACTTTTGAAAAGTAAAAAAACAATTGATTTTCAGACACTTTCATATGACTGCACTTCTGCCCATCATTGCAAACACACAACAACTGAAACCCCCTTCTGAAAAAAAGTATAGTAAAGACAGGAGACAAATCTTTGTTCTCTTTGCAACTATACAACCTATACATGGGAGGCCAAATGACAATTCTCTCAGGACTCTTGACAAGACTGTCCTCTGTGTGCCTTAGCTTCCCCTTTGTATAGCACAGATGACAGGGTCTGTGCCTCTCTGCAGACACCTAGAAATGCGTGTCAGACTAGTCTCATCTACGGGATTATTTAGCCATCAGGGATGCTCGAGATGGGATGTGCAGAGGTGTGGGTGAGTGCTGGAGAGTGCTCCCTGCCACGGAGTTCTGCATTTCACCAGCTTTGCATGGCTGTGTGAGCACTGCTCTTCACACCAGAACACGAGGCCCGGAGCAAACCCAGAGGAAGATGATGGAAACTGCCATTGCCTATTCTCCCCTAGGAAACGTCCTTCCTGGAACATAAAGACTTTGCACCATCCTTTCTCTGAATTGGATCTTTGTATATATGCCTCAGGGCAGGATTTGCTTTCTCTCTCTCTTTTTTTTAATACTGATTTCCACAGGATTTAAAGTGAGTTTTAGTTTCCAGTGCAAACTGAACCTGCCCACATGTAGAAGAGACTGAGACGTCAGAGTAGAGAAGGCACAGACTTGTTTCTGTGCTCCTGGGACTGCATGTTCCTGCCTGCAAGTTAGTTATTTACAATTCCTTAAGCCAATCTCAGGTGCTCCAGTCAAACAAAGCCCCCATGTCAGCAGTGCACAGGGCTCTGCTCTGCCCTTGCAGAGAGCTCTTTGCTCAGCGTGACTGCAGACAAGACACCTACACCACCTCCCTGCATATTAAGTGTGGGCCTCCTACACACTGCTGGGTTCTGGAGGACCCAGATGACCTAATGGTTATAATATGTTTATAGGACGTTTTCCTATTCTTTCCTATTCCTCTCCAGGAGTTGTTGCCTGATAGTTCTCCTTACCATTTTTTCCTACAAGGTTCCTTACTAACACTGTCCATTCTCTGCCGTGCCTTCCTTGCCAGCAGACAATCACCTCCGAGAGCGGAGAGCACAGGCTCCAGCTATAACCCATGGCAGTAACACTTACAGATTTGGGGGTTCACAGCCCCAGAGGGCTCTCAGACATCACAGGCCCAGTAGCAACCAAGAACTGCGAGTGACCACTTACGTGGTAAATAAAAGGGCCTCCTGAGTTGCACAGAGCACTCCAAGGAATGCTGTTCTGAGCCTCTGAGCTTGCAGTGCTCAGGCCCAGAGGTTAGCTAACCCCGGGGCACTTCCTCCCAGGGAGGCTGAGGAAGCTCCTGCAGACGCTGGGCTCAGCTGCCCGTCCAGTTGGAATCGCAGAATATCCCGAGTCAGAAGGGACCCACAGCTCCTGCCCATCTCTGGGGCAGGTGCTCCACCACAACACACGGGGCTACCGGCAGCACTATTAACTGCCTAACGAGACACTGAGGGCGATGCACATTCAGGGCACCAACTTCATCAACACCTATGGCCTGTGGCTTCAGAGCCCAACGCCTCTGAAACACAGACGAGGTCTCCCCCTGTATTCCTGGCTCCGCTGCCGAGTCGGACGTCACTGGTTTGTCTCCTGCATCGCCTGCCCTATGCATTTAGCTGGTGCTGTTGTACCAATACCTTGCTGGGTGGAGTAAGCATTAGTCAGCGCTTGCTTGCATTCAGCTGTTAGCTTGCAATGTTCTCACTATGTTAACCATTATTATTATTATTCCCTCCTGCTCTGGGCTTCACGACAGGCCTTTTGCCTGGGCCTACAGTCACTGGATGAAATTCAAAATCCCTTCCTTCTTTTTCCTGTTTTACGAGTGAGATAAATTGAGCAGAAATGTCATCAGAACGGACACCACCCAGTATTTAGTGTATGATGTTTAAGTACCAAGATAGCAATAAGCCAAAAAAATTGAACACACTCCCTAAATTTTTGCCCACCGATCCTTGTCCTAAAGAAACAGCTGATGGGGTCATCAACACTGGCTAATGCAACATTTGTCTATTATCACACTTCTGAACCTGCAGTTACTGTTGAAACTCTTCTCCATTGTTCATGGCCCTCCCTTGGCTCTCACTGCATCATCTTACCCAAGGCCTCTCGATTCTCAGCTTTTCTTTTTTCTTCTCAGTGAGATCCTCTTGAAGGTTCCCCGCTGGCCTACTAATACATCTGTACTCCCGGTCTGGTTTAGCTTCTCTGCACCAAGTATACTGAGATACTTTTCCCCATCCCTCCTCTCCAATCCATGTATTAGCAATTTTCTCCAACTTGCTTGGCCTTAACAAGGCCAATATTGTATTTCTGATGTTTTCTCTACACCATCCCACTTATTAGCTTTATTATTCATTCTGCTACCATTTTCACTTCCTACTCGTCCAGATCTGTGACAATTACAGCACTTCTTCCTAAGTGATTCTTTTAAATTCCTTCTTTTCTTCCTCCCTAGGACTGGTGTTTCACTTCATCACTCCAGACCCCTCCTTTTGCACTCCCCCCTACATCTTGCCCCCCAACACACACTGAAAGCAGGCCTACTGAGATCATTTTGCCTTGTTCAGAAATTTCCATGCTCCTCCAGTTTGACCTCACATGTTCATGCAGCTTGTGCTGGCTTGCCACACATTACATTTTTCAGTCTCTACTTGCTTATCCAAATGTCTCTTAACATAATCACTCATGACTGCATGGCACGGCCACAGCCCCGACCCAAAACAGGGAAGGCACCTGCATGGTGACACAGGACACATAGCTGGGCCGCAAGCTGCTCCGTGGAGTTACCTACTCTGAGCAGCCAGCAACCCTGCACCGGACTCATTCGGCAGCCCTCAGAAGCATCTGGTTGAGGAAGATGATTCTCCCCCTCTACTGTCTTGTGGTCCCACCTGCAGTGCTGCTGGGACCCCCAGCACAAGGGGGCAAGGGCCTGTAGGAGTAGGTCTGGAGGAGGCCAAGAAAATGATCAGAGAGCTGGGGCACCTCTCCTGTGAAAAGAGGCTGAGGTTGGTGGGGCTGTTCAACCTGGGGAAGAGAAGGATCTGGGGAGACCTTAACGCAGCCTTTCAACATATAAAGTGGGTTTGTAAGAAAGACAAAGGAAAGACAAACTTTTTTTTTTTTTTTAAAAAAAAAAAAACAGTGCCTGTATGACAAGATAAGGGGCAATAGCCTTAACCTGAAAGAGTAGAGATTTAGATTGAATATGAGGAAGAAACATTTCACGATGAAGGTGGTGAGGCACTGGAACAGGTTGCCCAGTGAAGCTGTGGATGCCCCACCACTGGAAGTGTTCAAAGCCAGGTGGGGCTTTGGGCAACCTGGTATGGTAAAGGATGTCCCTGCTCATGGCAGGAGGGTGGACTAGGTGATTTTTAAGCTCCCTTCGAACCCAGACCATTCCGTGATTCTATCTTTCGTACCTTTTCCCCCATTAAGCTTTGGTGCTTAATGGAATAATTAACACCTTTCAATTCACAGTAATACAAACACACATCTGTAGCTGTGTCCTCCTCCTCCCCCTCTGCTGTGTTGTGAACAGTCCCTGCTAACACCTGCAAAACACACATACTTTGTGGCCTAATCTTGTTCGGAGCCTCAGGTAGCACAGTCATATTTAATGATGATCTTGCCCAACAAATCGTGTCACAGTAGTGATGAGACAATAGTTTCACGGTACAGAACTGGTCATAGCAATGGTGATGATACGGTTGCACAATAAGCAGACGAAAGATCCAAATTGCCACAGGTTGCACAGTTGCATGCTCTGACTTAATGAAGGGATTTTACAGGTGCTCTGAAGTGTGATCTTCCCTTCCCTGATCATTTTGACAAATCATAGAAAAAAAATTACAACTTTTCTCTAAAGGTAACACTTTCAGTCCCACTGAACATTTTGCATAGTGTTTTCTGGGTGAACAGTTTTATCTTTCCAACACAAACAAATAAGTAAAGAAATATTGTAATTTCTGTTCCTCCTTCCCATCTTCCTCATCAGGAAGTGTAACAGTAATTGACCACACTTCAGTCTGTAAAACAGCCAGAACATTAGAAGTGCTGCTTTTCCTCTATGTGAAATCCAAGTGTAAGAACTAGGAATTACAGAAGGAGCACTGACAAGTGCAGGGCACTGAAAGTCACTTACAGGAGATGTTTTGTACTGCTTTTGGCAGGTGAACTACAGAGATGGCTAGTGAGAAGGGACGTGTGGAAATTCCCATGGTTATGTATGAACAGCATCAAGAACCCTACAGGCAAGAACCCTCTGCACCAGAGTACTGCAGCCAAGAGGGTAAGCAGCTTTTACCAGGAGGGGGTTGGAAAGAGCGCGCTCTCTGTGGTTGTGGGGCAAACACTGATAGCTGCTTTCCAGAGCATAACTAAGCCACCTCGAAAGGGCCCGGCTTTGCTAGGACGTGGTGGTTTACAAGGTGCCTGTGCCAGTGTATAAAACCCATCTTGGGGTAAGCAAGCTGGTATGATCTCCTAATGGGCACGCCACTTAAATGGAAAACGTATTTGTGTTGGTTTAGCTACTCATTTTCCTAACAACAATTGCTTTATTGGAAAAGGAGTTGCAGACGTCTTTCTACAGTAATTCCATATTCCTAACAAGCAAGTGTTCAGCCAGCAAACTCTGTACACAGACTGGCTATGTCTTACTTAAACTGTGATCTAGTTTTCCAGAGGACTGGCCTCTTCCCAAACACTCCTGCTGCCTGGAGCTGCCCTCCCTAGATGAGTCAGTTTTGTACCTGGGTTGCGTAGCGATGAGCAACCCTTCCCCGGTGCCATCTCACAGGGAACATCACGACTGAAGTGCTGTCATTTCAGCTCAATGACTGCAAGCGGGCACCGAGAGCTGCTGTACTGCTGGGTTGGCTTTTTGCTCTGAAACTAGGCATTGCTCTCGTACTGACAACACTGCTTTGTCTTCTGCCTGTTGGAGCCCATGCTCGTTGAAAGACACTCTGATATCAGTGGTTTTACCTCTTCTGCCTTCCTGCTATTGAGGAAATCACGACTCACCAGACAGGAGTGGAGCAAAAACCAGAACGGGAAGACAGAAGGTGGCTAATGAGGCTAGATGTGTGAGCACTGGGCCTCTGAATGTCACTCATTTCAGAGCACTTTGATCAGCACTTTGTACACATTTTTCTTTACAAAGAGCTCTCTGGTCTCTTTCTAAACACTCAGAAGAACTTACAAGAGGCTGGGGACAAAAAGCCTCACTTCCAAACTAGTCAGCCATCCAAGAGACAGGCACTGACACACCTAACACTGAGCTGCACTGTCTTGTCCCTGTATAGAGAGCCACAGAGGAAGCAGATTCTTCACAAAACATCCCAAGTGATAATTCTCTTACACAAAAAACATTCCTCTTTCAGTCTGAGGAAATTTTTTACATTGTAATTTCTTACAAATTTCTTTTTCTACAAATAAGCCTTCCATCTCCCCCCAAAAAACAAAAACAACAGAAAAAAAAAATCAGGTATCACTCACCAGGTACCTTCAGGTACCTTTTTTTTTTTTTTTTGTAGAGCAAAAGGTATAATGAAATTCCTTGGCTGGAAACTGAAGCTGGATAAAATTCAGACTAGAGAAAAGATTCCAATTAATAGTAAAAGTAGTAATCGTTGAAACAACCTAGTTAGAGGTACTGTTGATTTTGTTTTTAAAATTAGACAAAGCGTTACTCTGATGCTATGCTGGAGTAGATGCAGTCAGAGCCTTCATGTTGAAAAAAGGATTTGATTTCTTGGCTTGTGTTATACAGAAAATGAGACCAGCTAGTCATTGTGGGCTCTTTTGGCTTTAAAAATCTGTGAATCAATTCAATATCATTTGTTCCCTGTCCTGTACTTCACTGCGTCATGTCAGCCTCTCCCGTGAGGCGCCTTCCAATGCAGCTGCTTTGACTCCAAACAGGGCTTTTGGGAGGCATGAGCAGGATGTATTTTTGTGTTACTGTTTTTCTTTTCATAGGGGGTTATGAATATCCTCCTCCTCCACCTTACTCCTATCATGAAACAACCACCGTTGAGCAACCAGGTATGTGCCAGGGGATTCTGTTTCTGACAATGTTCATAATTCTACTGCTAACAAAAGCAAAATGGTTTTGGTTTTCAAGTCTACAAAGATGGAGTTTTCTGAACAATCACAATCTAAGAAGATGGAAAATTTCCCCAGAAATGTTGGAAGATAACCTAAGATGACAGACTCAGACTCATTTTCCAACAGTTGCCAGTCTGCAGAAGCGCTCTTTTTTTTTTTTTTTTTTTTTTTAAAACTAGCTAGGACTTTATGAACAATTGTTTTAAGTCCAGTTTATTTTATCGTTCCTTTTCTAGTAACCTTTATGTAAGTGGACAAGCTCAAAGGAGACACTGAGGAAAGGCTTCAAAGAAAGTCAAATACCATCTCTTATGGGAGGGAAGGAGATGCACGTGTTTTTTAAAATCCCCAAAACCCGGAGACAAACTCAAATATCATATATCCTACCCGCCTATCAGACACTACCTTCCCACTCCCAGATCTTTGTTTTAGGCTACAGTTTGAATGTACCCTGAACTTGTTTTAGGAGCCTTAAAATGGTATTTTTCAGTGAAAATATTTCTGTAAAAAAAAAAATCTTTCCTGTAGCTACAAGGTGCACACGTCTCAAGGAGGTATAACAGACTCAAATCCAGACTAAAAGGACATGAGGGAAGTTAACAGACGTTACTAACTGGAGTCATGCCGGCATCTGACTGATGACATTTGTATAATGGAAAAACTACTTTTCTGAACTTCTTGTAGTTACTGAAAAACCGATCCAGAAAGCTCCTCTATATCCTCCAAATCCCTTTCTTCAGGGAGAACACGCTTTTTCACAGTATGTTAAATATCAGAAGATAAACTCTCAGTGTCACCGCTGAGCAGTGTAGACTACCTGACTGTAGAGATTTTCCTGTAGGCAGTTCCCTGCATATGTCTTTATCCATGTAGATACTGGCTGGTAGAAGGAATGTGTTGGGATACACAGAACAAACATTGTGGAGTTCTTGTGAATATGCCTTTAGTTGATACTAGTAACAGAAATGGCTCTAGATTGGTCATTTTAAGAACCTACATTCTACAACTAAGAATCAATAATGTGTAAAATACTCCACATCCTTCTAATTTTGCTGCTTATTGTTTCCTCTTAAACTCAGTTTACCTGGTGTCTCAGCCTCCGATCATAGTAGCAGGAATCTTCTCAAGCAGACCAACATCCACAATATGTCCTTCCTGCCGCCAGCACATCACCACACAGGTCACCTACAGGCTGGGCAGACTCTCTTACCTTCTGTGCACCAGCTTGTGTATGGTTGGGTAAGCTTCCATGTATACATTGGAGATTCTTCGTAGCAGAAGTTTAAAAGGATAGATCCATTAAAAAATAAAATTGTAGTTAATGCTTATATAGACAGTTAGCCCTTCTCTGTACATCCTCAGAAGTCAATCTGTCCATACTAGACACAGTCATCATGGTTGCCAGGGATGCAATCTGTTGCTAAATTTAACCAAGTACATTATTACTTTTCATAAGACAAGTAAAAATTAGTAGATTATTCACTTCCCTACCATAATTCAGAATCAGACTAATGTATAAGATGTTAGCAGTGAAGATGATTAGTCTTTGGGAAGATAATTTAAATATTAAGAAACCTGGGAGACAAGTGGATTGGTGCTGTGAAATGGCAAAGTAAGACAAAGAATAGAGAAAGCCAACAAAAAGAAAAGTTTGTAAATCACTTCATGTATGTCCATTTCCTGTTTGCCTGTAGGTGCTGTTTTGGATGCTGCTTTGTACCTTTCTTCGTGAAGATCTTCAAGGATGCAGACCATTACTGCCCATGCTGCCATTTTCATATTTATAGATACAAAAGACTATAAGGACAGAGTTTATGCACCAGATGATGCCAAGTTTCTGCTCCCTAATGGTGTAAGATTCCACACATAAAACTACTGCCAGGAAACTTAGGAGTAGGCTTTGGTTCTGCAGCTCCCTGGCTAAGTCATCTGGAGTTTACCATCCCATGGCTGGACTGACTTTAAAATGAAAAGCCTTAAAGACTAATTTACATTTTCACTTATTTCATGCTCTGTTTGAATAGTTCTCTTGAGTTATTAAGTGACCAGCCAGCGAGTGCTGCTTCAGTGCTGCTACTACTACTCTCAGATCTCCAACCCAGCTGCGACACAGACTTTTCAACCCACCAGTAACCAAGAGGCTTGGACAAGCACATTTTAGAGAAGCACTCACCTGATACGCACTGAAACTGACTGGTCGAGATTTTCTCTCTGTTCTTTGTATGTGACCTACCCCTGCATGGCTGTGAGTGGTACAGGGGTAGCTGATTATTCTTATTATTTATTGATGAAACGCTGTTATGAAATTGTCGTTGCTGTGTTACCTATGAGATACAACAGATATTCCTATCGCTGAAGGCACCCTGTTCATGCTCCAGAAGATCTGTAGAAACCATGTAGCTAGAAGAACTATAAAGTGTCCCATTTAGCCTGACGTTACTTGATGAAAATCTGTGTTTTAGTTCTTCAGGCAATGACGCCACAGAAAGAAGGTTGTATTGAGGGACTGGGGTAGAGGCAGCATCTCAGCACTCACCCACTCCACTTCCCAGAACCAAACCCAAGTGCTGACGTGCCGACGTCTCCTGAATGTCAGGGCAGCTGCAAGAGCCTTGTACCACTGGGGAACGGAGTCGGGCAAGATGGGGAAACCGCCAGCCTGCGTAGTGGTGTGGAGGAGGCCAGGCCAGAGGCAAGGCAAAAACTTCCCCAGCTGCGACCCAGCTCGCCGGGAGCCCGAGAGCATGAAGCGTGTTGGTGCAGAGCTGCTCCAACCGACCTGCGATGTGAGAAAACCTCCGGGAAGTGTTTGACCACACCAAGCTGTTCACGAGCCAAGCCTGCTTTCTTGTGATTCTTTCAGCAGAACATACGATCTACGTGTGCTCTTTCCCACAGCTTTTATACAAAAGCATCACAAACTCAAGCAGTAAACAGCCAGAACTTCCTAGTCAGCGTTCGCCTCTGGGCTACCAACCTGAGGGAACCCCCAGACAGCACCGGTTCTCCTTTCTCCCCCCCCCCCATCCCCTCAGCCGCGCTCCCCAGGCACCTCACGGTCCCTCCCGCCCTGCCCGGCCCGGCCTCCCCGCTGGGGAGCCAGCTCCAGCCCCGGCCCCGGCCCCGGCCCCGGCCCCTGCCCTTCCCGCCCGGCTCTCGGCCGCCCCCTGGCGGGCTCAGGCCCGTGGCGGGGCCGAGCCCCTCCCCAGGCGCCCAGGGCAGGCCCCGAGCCGAGCCCATGTACAGCCGCAGGGAGGAAGGAGGGATGGGGGTGGGCCCAGCTGGAGCAAGGGGGTCAGAGGGGGCATCAGGCAGCCTTCGGCTTCCATCAGACCCCGGCTCTTGGGCCCCGCTCAAAACCTGCTCTGCCCGAGCAGAACGCCGTTCTACCTCATCACGCTCGGCCTTCTTCAGCTGTTTTACACAGGACAGGCAGAGCAACCCCCCCGGCTCTTAGCAGGACTGCCTGAGGGTGACAGGACTTCCACGTGTCTGTGTCCCACCAGCAACCCCATGGGGAGCTTCAGTCCCCCAAATACAGAGCTACTGCCACTGCCGAAGCTGCTGCACGGACCACACACGTGCATGGGGCCTCTTCTGGACTGAGACTTAGATTTGTTAATCAGCAATGCTGTGATTGCTATCACACAAGGACAGTAAGAGCGTGATCATGCTTCAGCCTACTTTTAGGAGAGCTAAGTAGAGATACTGCTTTCTTTGAGGTTGTGCTTGTTGTAGGAGAGCCACAGGTTTACAAGCAGACTAGAAATGAAGAACATGGAAACCAGGTACAACCAATGCCCTATACACAGCAGGCACATCATTCAAAACTTTTTTAGTTTCCTTCACTCGTGTAGCTTCTTCCATTTGCTTTATCATCACAGCGCCTAAACGAGTCTTTCCACATCCCTCTACATATCTGCAACTACATCGATCTGCAACCACGTAGAAGCAACCATAGTCTTTTCAAGTAACTATTTTACTGCAGTTCTTAGTGTACTTACAGGTTACTGCATAGCCAGGTTGGCCACGCTGTTGTATTTGAATGCAACAACCTCTCACTCCTCGAACAATAACATGATCTGTGAAGCATTAAGGCTGTGGGGACAGACAGGGTAGGTCTGGACAGGGGCACCCTCTCCTCACTTCAGGCACAGTGACCATAGCTGAGGTGCGTTGTCAGCACTCGCTTACAAGAGCATCTTGACCTGGATGAGAAAACCATGGTCTTCCTCAGACCTCCCCTGCTTCTGGAGAAAGGAACCGTGAGGCCTGCGCGCCCCCAGATCACACACCTCACCTCCTTTCTGCTGCCCGTGCAGACCGCACATGTCCAGATCACTGGCGGAGGGGAGGCAGCACGTGAACACTGCATTCATTAAGATGAAAACAAGTAACTTGTGTGACAGAAGGAAAACCTTGAAGCCTGAGTGCTTAACAGAACTCCGGCCTGCTTGGGAAATAGCAGCCCTCTTCCTCATAGAAACATGGATTCATGTTTTTAATGAATTTTATAACTGCAGCTGCTTTTGGGAGGGTTGAATAAAAAAACTAGCAAGGAATTGATGCTTTAATTTAAAAAACAAAACAAAACAAACAAAACAAAAAAACACAGAGCCTGTATTTACTGACAGCCTTAACATCCAAAAAACTGCTAACTTGAAAAAGCCCAGAAAGGATTTAAATGTGACTACTGAGAAGATATTACTGCTACTAATAGAAGGAATTCAAAAAGTAAGTTTAAAAAGTGAGTGTTGTGATTTCTTCTGTTTTCTCTAACTAGACCTCCCCACACCCTAAAATTTAGGGACTGTTTGCTTCCACTGGCTATGTACTGTAGATACACACTTACAGGGAGGTCCTCTAAAAAAAAAAAAAGTGCATTTTTCATAAACAGTCATTCTGTTCTGTGAATCTGATGAGAAAACTAAAGCAGACTTCTTTTAATATGTAAAGAAATACCAGCCAGAGTTGGCCTACATGCATGCATTGGCAATGCAGCTTATTCAATACCACACGCATGACAGATAACCATAAGCTCTAGGGAACATCGACTCCTGGTGTTTCCTGAATTTGTGCCTGTTACAGCCAAACACTGCCCCAGTGGCACCCAGTAAGCGTTTGCCCGCAGGACGCAGCTTGTACGAGCCCCGCTACCCGCGCAGTGCTGGCAGCGCTCCAGCGGGTGGCAGCGTTACAAGCAAAATCGGAATTCTGAAAGATGTTGAAAGCTGTAGGTTTGAAGAATGCATCAGAAATTAGTTCTCAGAGTGGCATTCCCCCTTGTGCAGTCATCTTAAACTACCTGGAGCTCGTCTTTATTACAAATAGCATCTATTTAGCTAGTAGCAGATTTTTAAGTGGCCACAGCTAAACCAGTGTAGATTTGTGCATGAACTTTTGTTTGAGGAGTATATGTGAGAACTCGTGTTTAAACAGAGAATAATACAAGTGTACTTTTTTGCTGTGGTGTATGAGTAAAAATCATTACACAATTATTTTCCAGACAAATCAAACTCGTGTGTAGCCCAAGCCAATGTCTGTGCTACAGCAAGCAGCAGGCTGATGTTTCAGCCTGGCAGGCACCACAAATTGAAAAGACACCTCACCTTTTTGATGAAAACAGCAAAAAGCAAGAGGCATTGTTGAAAATCGTTGCTAGTAACAAAGCAGGTGTAATTCAGAGTTCCACAGATCATCACCTATCATACTTAAATTGATGCAGCTGGGCATCAATTAGCCTAAGCTGTGATTTAGTGCCAGAATGATCCCATGCAACAAACCCATCATTGATCTTCCTCAGGACTTGAACACAGCAGGTGGTCAAATTATGCTACCTGGAAACAAACTGTCCATGATCTGTATTTGAATTGTTTTCACATTAAACAATCTGATAGAAGTGTTCGGTACAGCCCTGAGGGCAGCAGTACATCTTGACCCCAACGCATTTCTCTTCGTCTATGGCTCCTATAAATGCTTTCATTAAACTGGCCTCTCCCATCCACTTGTTCCCTGTCCCCTGCATCACAGAAACACAGAATCATCTAGGCTGGAAAAGGCCTTCAATATCATCAGCCATCTCCCAGGCTGACCACATTGGTCACCTTGCTACAGTAGGATCTCTGCAGAACAGCACAAGGCTCCAGTCATAGGAATACAGCTAAGAAGGGGGCTCTAGACCACAAGGGATTTTAAAATAATTTGAAGACTGGGGGGGCAGGGATGAGGTGGCAGTGAATACCAAGCTATTAAACTAGGTGGATGCAGGGAATTTTACTGAAGAATACAAAGGCTCTTACAATATTGACATCGTTTAGAAACCTAGAAGCTCTGAGGGCAGTACAAGCTTGGTAGTAAAATTTCTCTGGTGAGCTATTTCCAGACAGGAACCTTCATGGTGATTCCCAGGGACCTGCACGAAGCCCAGACCCAACTCCTCTGCCCTTCTCAACCCAGTGGCAGAAGTAACGGGGCAAGGAAGGCCATTCTAGGGGCTGCCCTGGCTTTCACATGATAACAAGGTCGGTAACTCGGCATCCTCTGGTGACCCAGCCTCCTTAATCACTTTGACCTAACAGGAAGTAACACCACGATGATAAAATCCACAAGCAGCCAGACATCAGCTAGTTTTTTTCCACCATTTCAAATATTTTTAAATGTTAGGGTTTTTTCTCTCAATTTTAAAATCTGTCTGTGAAAGAGTAAGCTTTACCTTTAAGTAACAGTGAATACACATCAAGTTGGATAGCATTTAGAAGGCAAGTGCAGAAACAACCCTGAATATGTACATAACAGAAAGAAATGATGCATATGATTTGAGATGTGCAGAGGATATTAGCTAAAGCAGTCAAACAGTTTTGCACCAATATCTGGAGGCACAATAGCTTATGCAAGTATTTTATAAGAAAGGCAGACTCCAGCTACTGCCTGGTGTAGCCCCTTTTTCAGATCCTAAAGGCCAGGCTCATTTAAAAGTAAAGGATAAATGACACCAGGCCATGCACATGCATGACCCTCCCTACCTCAATATCCAAATGCTTGCTTAGATCCTCTGAGGAAAAACAGGAAGAGCTAAAACCCTAGGAATTGCTGCAGAACTCAGCATTTACCCTCTGGCCAAGTCTACTTACATTATGAATGTCATTCTTGACATGATTTAGTTGAATTTTGCAAAATTCATCTCCTCCATTTAATCAAAATCACCTTGACTTCTGAGCAACCCTTTCGCTTTTGTTTCTCTTCAAAAAAGGAATGGACAAGACACAAATCCAGTGTTTACCCTTATCTATTTTATTTACAATATATACAGTTCCTACAGAAAAAAAAAAAAAAGATTTCTCACAAAGGTTATCAAATAGCAAAACACAGCGTCACTGCGTCACTTAGATCTACGTACTGATGCCTGCAGCCAGCACAGAGCCTGCAGGACTGAGGGTGGTCCAAGCTCCAGGTCTGAGGCTCTGGGGAGCAGCAGGCTGGGTCCCAGCTCCGAGGGGCAGCAGCTGAGGTAGATACAGCACCGGGCAACTGCACGTCCTGCGGCACGACATCGGCCCGATCCCTCTGACGTGTCTTGCAGCAGTACAAATTCTTCCTGGTGCTGCTAAGCAAGCCTTCTTGTATAAAGGGTGTTTTTGTTGGCTGTCACTCTCTAGTCAAACTATTTCACTGGTGTGATTTGCTTAGATTTCACAGAATGCTTTGGAGACTCCTTTAGAATAAAAGGCACTATGTAAATCTACAGGAACAATTCTTGCTATTTTCAAGAATTCAGACGGGCCGTTAACATCATGGTGCTCTGATCCTGTGTACCATGAATTTACATCCTTATTGCTTAACACTTATTATCATGAAGTTAATTTAATGCATTTGCTCTTACCCCGATAATTCCAATATCTGAATTAGAAATGGAAAGCACAGTAGCTTTGAAGACTGTACTCTTGTAAATTTTTAGAATGAGCTAAACGAAGATACTGCACCTGAGAAAACCCCTATTCTTCCTCTTCTCTTCAGTGCTGTGTGTGTTTCTACATTTGAGTAACAAGTTATTTGTGGCCCATTTTTTTTCATAAAAAACTTCAGTTACTGGAAATAGTGCATACGGAATGCCTTAATGTATTGTCTTTTCAAAATTGGTGTGGGAATTGCACAAATACTGAAGCATGTAAGAACTAGTCATCTAAAAATCAAAAGGCACCCAACATTTACTTTGTTAGCAGTATTTTCTTCTGAAATAGGAAGTATTGCAATTTCATAGGATATTCCCTAGAAGCTGCCAGAATCCCATAAATTAGTGCTAACAGTTAGTGACATTCAGATACAAACTCGATTTCATATCTGTCTACCGTAACAATGAATTCACAAAATATAATTAGGGCATACTACTGCTGATCGGAGTACCTAATTTTACAGAAGTATTTCGAATACAAACCCTGATATTTACTGAAAGCCTGTAGAGACAACCCAACTACTATTAGTAAAAGTACCAGTTGTCTTGGATTGTGTTACCTTTCTCACCAGTTCAATGCAAATACAAGTCAAAGGAAACCTTGATCCATTTAAGGCATGCCATTTAAGCACTTCCCTCTACCTGTAACCTATGTACTCAGACGACAAAAGCAATGTAAACGACTAGTTTGCTTTGACTGGGAATTAGAGACAGTTCAAAGCACCACGGCATATAAATTAAGAAGAAACTCAGACACACCTAATATTGGACATTAATGCATTTTTAAAGCTAAATGAACAAAATATCTTAAAATTCAATTTAAAAATACTTGCTGGTGTTTTCAGTTATCACCAGCACCCACATCTCAGAAAACAAAGTATGAAGGCCATCACATGTAAACAACCCCTACTAAATGTTTATTGGTAGGTCTGAGAAAAGGAAGCTTCTAAGAACTTTGTTTTGATTATGAATACAGGGACACACTACAGAGGGAACCTATCACTCTATTAAGAGAGCTTACCTGTAGAGACTCCAGATTTTAATTTTACACCATTTATAATATTAGACTTGAGAATCTGGATGACAAAATTTTGTACAGGCAGGCAGAGTCAAGTCTACCACAAAGACTCTACTACAAGCTTTACAAACAAACTGGCAAAATAATTTTTCCATTCATCGTATTTGTACATGGTTCCTTCCAGGAAAACCCTTCTATTTGTTAAGCTCAAATGTAACTAGTTAGGAGGTAAAACAAACACCCAAAACCAGAACAAAACAAAACAAAAAAAAATGAAAACAAAAAATCCCAAACCTAAAACAACTGAACAGAAAACCCCACAAATTTCCCCCCAAACTCCAAAACAACCAATATGAGGGTTATACAATTGTCAACACTGAAAACAAGAAAACACACCTTTAGCAAAACCTCACAAATAAAAGTACTTTCCCAGAACTCTATTTCCAGGGAGAAAAGAAAATCTTCTTCAACTTCCATGTCATCACTCACCGAAGAAAAATTTTATAGAAAATTTTATTCAACATACAACATTTTCCAGCAAAAAAAGGCAATATACAGGAAGAGTTGTTGTACACTGCGGCTACAGAAACAAAATAAAATACTGGAAAAAAAATGTAAAATTAAGTGTGAATTGCTGATTCTATCTTTACTGCACTCAAAACTAGACACGCGGCTGGCATTAGCTCCAAAATAAAAGGAAGCAGTCTGGGGACTGAAATAAAACTACACACAATGAATATCAACATCAGTGAAATTCACTTGCAGACTCACCCAACAAAATTAACCTCCAAGTGTTAAATTGTACATGTTCATTCATTAAATATACAATTTCAGTTTATCTTTTTTTCTTTTTTCTTTTTTTTTCCTCCTTTTTTATACAAAGTCAACAGCTTACTAAATACTAGTGAGCATGCCCCTCTGTGCTAAAAGGCTATTTCTTGTGTTTTCCCCATCTCTTCCCATGTTAACTAAATTAATGATATTTATAATCCTTTCACTTGCTTTTGCCAACTTTGAGTGTCATTCTATTTCCCAGAAGATGGCATAATAAATTGCAACTGTATTCAACAATGGTTGAAAATTTAATAAAAAGACCCAAATATCTCATTTTAGGAGTCAGGGCATCCACTTGGCAAAACAGGATGCAAAGTAGTGACTAAATTAAATGAAAACTAGTTTATTAAAAAAGATTCTATGCAGCTGGAGGAGACAAAAATCCCGAATAAGTGCCAACAATGTACACAATGAAGTAGAGATTGCTATTTATTGATGATGTGAGTTTTTTGCATTTACAAATGCACAAAAATGTCATTTAAAGTATAACTGAAGGAAATAAATCTGATGTGAGTCTAAACATAAGACTTACTAGCTGCAGTGATGGTGAATACCATACCAGGAAGGGCAGCCAGCCAGCTTATGCCATCTATAAACGTACTACAGACAAATATTTTGCCAATGTCAACTGTTCTACTAAACTCTTCCCTCATTATGCTGACAATTGCCTTGCATTACGTTTACCATAAAATAACTCTCATTGGCATCCAAGCTTTATAAAAACACCTTCATTTTGCTCAAAAAGGGCAGTCAATAGATACAGAGAAGCCAAACTGAACAGCCTCAACAAAATAAAATTAACATCAGCAGCAAATCCTCTTGCTGAAGACTTCAGATATAGTGCACGTGTACCAAAGTTCTACAGTTGTTAAAAAGGTGCACACACACACTTATTTTTGTCCCTTGCCTTGACAGTCTGGTTAAGTAAGTCAGTTATGGATTTTAATAGCTTTTTCAAGGTAAGTGTAGCGACTTCTCTTTGGGGCTTTATTGAAATGGTCAAGCCCTAGCCATGGCCTTGGATGAGACATGTTGCCTAGAAAAGAAAAGAGAAAAAAAATGAAGTTTAAGAGTAAGTTGAAAAGACTCCTTTCCACAAACTGCTCATGCGTGCCCTGTTCAGTTTCCTAGGAATCATACAGTATGGAAGAGGGCTGCAGAACACTCCTAACAGTCCCCAGCCATGACAGCTGCTTTCCTGACCACTTTCCTCCCAGTAATATTTCTACAACTGTTTCTGCATCAGGTAGCTGGTTTTCCTCCTCTTCAGTCACTTACAAGAGTTTACAGCAGTGAAATACGTGCTAAAGTTAAAAAACAAACCAAAAAAAAACAAGAGCAAAAAACAACCCTTGCTTTTGCAATTTGTGGCTAGAGGCATGTCAATTGAAGTCAACTGAAGTACCACCTTTCACAGAATTGCTGGGCAGTGCTTGAAAGAGGAAATCATCGTCTAAATATGATAACTTATAGTATTTGCCACAGTATAAGTGATTGCTGCTGTATTAAGTTATTCTTATCACCTGGTTTAAGTAGGAACATTCTTAAATACATGTAAAATGCAAATCATGAGTTTATTAGGAAATCATGTACTGACCTTGTACTTATTTTCTGAGAAAAAATTTAGTCATATTTGGACTATACAGAAAACATACAGAATTTTTCACTGGTTCAACCCAATATTGTTTTACCTACTGCTAATTTTTATGAAAAAACACATTCCATGTACTTCTTGCAAATGGAAAATACTCCCTTTTAAGGTGTCTTCAGTGGAAAGCATCAAATGTTCTTTGAAGTGAAATGATAACGGCACAAACTAAATAGCCCCCCAGCAAGAGAAGCACACACCTACATTTCAGGACATCAACTGCAATCACTAAAGCTTAAAACACTTGACCTTTCTGGTTGCCTGCATCTGCATTTTTGGATATATTTTCTTCAATCAAAATAATTTTTCTTTTTGACGTAATGGTCAATGTCCAATATAAAAGTACTGCCAATCTGGCTGAGATCACCTTAATGTCTTCTAAAGAAATTAAATTAAATCATACGCTGTAAGCACAATTATCATTAGAGTGCATCTTTGCAAAAGGAGAGGGACAGTATTGATTGACACCAACTATGTTGATAAAATTAGCGAAAGCCAAACCTTCAGTTCAATCAGTCCAGCACATGTTAAAATCTGGTATTTGTAGAAACTTGTGAGCCCTACACCTTGAAATACTATTTAGATAAGAAGGCATTAGAACATCATATTATCACCCAACAGGAGAATCTTGTGGGGAGTTAATTCTATCAAAGTCTGTAATATCAAAAGGGCAACTATCAAATGGAAACCCATTAGTCTCAGATTCCCTACAGCTGCTTCAAACACCAAGTTCTCCCCTTTCCAATTTTTTCCATGTTTTGTACTTTTGACCTAGTTACCTAGTCTTTCACATTGCCTCGGCAATACGGGCTCTAGGTTTCCTCAGAAAGCCCAATAATTAATTTGGGATTATTGCCTTCCCTCAGAAAGATGACTTAGAACAAAATCAGGACTCTGCCTGCTCTGAACACACAAGGGCTTATTTGCCCACTGACAAATGTCTACCTCTGAGTTAGTCATCCAGAGACCCCTCACAATGTGTGCAGAAAACCAGGTCCCCCCAGTGACACCAACCACACTTCCCTCTGCTCACTGATGGCCTGTTCACATGGAGACATCCAAAGTTTTGGCAAGTCCCCTCATATTCACAGCCGTTAGGCATAAACCTGGCTGTATAACATACCACAATGAGATGACTTCTTGCTAGGTCCCTGCAAAGTACTCATTAACACCACAGGCCTAATTCTCTATGGATTTTGAAATAAATGGACAGTTACAGGAATTCTTTACAACTGTTATCTAAGTCCAGAGCTTGAAAAACATCAGAGCAAATTTGGCAAATCTGGAGGGGGAAGAGAACTCATGACTTTCAATACAGCCCTAACTGCAAGTTCAAGGGTGCCAACTAAAACTGCCAAAAGATGTCTGTGGTGAGACTCCTCAATGACTAACCTGGTTTCTCCATGCATGTATTTCTCAGAGAATAAAGCTTTAAATATCAATCGAGTAAATAAGATGGTAGACCACCTCCACAGACAAATTCAGAGCAGAGCTGAATTTGTAGCTTGGTGAATCTTGTCTGAGGAATCTAAACAGCATCCTAGTCACGTATGTAATATTCTTGTTAGATTCTACAGATTCATTGAAGGTATCAAGAAAACAAGAAATGTCTTCAATGAATATGAGAACTCAAATACCACTTTGTGGCACACTTAAGGAGGATTCACCTTCTTATGTTTTAGGAATAATATGAGCACCTACTCCAAAAACAATGTGATAATCAAATATACAAAGGAGCAGATGGGCAATACAGATACAGTGCAAGTAACATAACTCTCTTCGGTAAAGTATGCTGTATGGATATTTGACCCATTTGGTTGCTCAAATGCTGGTTGTTCAAAAGCAAACTTTTAGCTCACAAGCAAACACTATGCAGTAATTCACATGTCTACAGAATTTAATTCTCAAGACTAGCAGTTAAGTGTGCATACAAGTATAGGCAAATACTTGCTTAGTTACTATATACAGTGTACTTGACGTACAAAGAACAACTAATCTGTTTCTGCGTTCTGAGTTAAGGATAACTGCCTTATAACAACTAGCAGACCTGACTTCAGCAGGTCAGAATAATAGTCAGATTGAGAACAACTCACCAGGTTGGGGCTCAAAATCTTTCAAGTTCACTTCATACTCATCTTCATTGAGATATTGGTGTCGGCCCATCATTACAATTGCAAATTTAAACTATGAAAAGGAAGAAAACTGTTAAAATACTGTACTAAAATAAAGCCTTCAAGTCTAACTTCATAGTATAAAACACAGCTGGTTATGAGTGGTATTCTTCAGGGGTTGATACTGAAGTCAATCCTGTTTAAGATCGTCATCAACTACTAAGACAACAGGATAAAACAAACAGTCAGGAAATGTTGAGACTGCATCTGGAATAGCGTGTCCAGGTTCAGGACCTCCAATGAAAGTGAGCTGGAAACAAACTGCAGCGGTTCCAGCAAAGGCCAGTAAGACAGTTAGGGGGCTGTAGCACGAGGCATAGAAGCAGCTAAGGGAAACATGTTTATTTAGCTCAGAGAACAAAGGGCTAACAGGAACATCCAGTCTTCCATCAACTGAAGGGTGATACAGGGAAGACTGAGGCAGACTTTTCCAAGAAGTGCACAGCAAAAGGACAAGAGGCTACTATCACAAGCTGCTAAAATGACAAATTCTGATCTCAAGTAAGAAGACGACCTTCACAATGACAGTTATATAGCTCTAAAACAGCTATCCAGAACGTGGCAGAATTCCCACTCTTGGCAATATTTAAAATGCGACTAGGTAAAATCCTGAGCAACCTGACTTAACTTTAAACTAACTCTCCTCTGAGCAGGAAACTGAAGTGCATGACCTCTTGAGCTTCTGTACCATCCAAACTTTTTCTAGGTTATTCTGCTATTTTGCTGAGTATCTCCTTTTACACAGTACAGAAGTACTAGTCCTACACATTCTACCTAATTATTCTCAGAAAGGTCATTAGGGCAAGCAACTGTTCTACTGATCAACATCTACACTTATCCCAAATTTACAGTTTTCCAAAATAAACTTAGAGTCTTGAAATAAACTTAGTCTGCAATCAGCAATAAAACTTCTTCCAACTTGCCATTACCTTTTCAAATTCTTTTTCTTGTATGTCCAGCATTGTCTGAATCCGCTTCATAACTTCTCTGAAGTGTTCACCCTAATGATTACAACAAGACTTTTAACGTCAAAAAATAGGAAACAAAAGGTGTGCTGTAAATATTTCCTACTTCAAGCTACATCAGAATACACTGCATATCTTAAGCTCTGTTATTTCCAAAATTAGTGAAGTGTCAACACTATCTACTACAATAGAGTATGTACAATAGACAGCTTTCTAAAAACTTGGCATCTGCAAGTCTTATTGATTCATCTTTATGCAATCTATCCCATAAACTGACTTGCTCAATATATATAAGTCAGGTTAAAGTTAAGAAACAAAGTTAGAAAATTAGCAGCAAAATAGGGATTTAAAAAACATACATATTATTATTTTTAAGTGATCTTTCCTAAGCATATTGTTTCTTCAAACCTCTACAGCTGTGATGCTTCCCCTCAACTGGTAAATTTTATATTATTTTTCTACATGTTGTGTATATAAGCTGCTTGAAATATAATACCAGACAGTGTTAACTTAAAGATCAATAGAGCTATCTTAGGGAAATGCAGTGCAAATAGTCTCCACCAAAAATTAACACAAAGATTTTACTCTACATTGGTCAAAAATATGGAAATATGGTAAAATGACACAAAGATTCAGGGGTGCGGACATATTTCTCAGTCCAAAACGTTTATGAAACTATCTAATTTTCATATAAACTAACAAACAAAAAACAGAAAAATAGTTTAAAAGCACAAGTGCTAACTGCCTTCATAAAAACACTTTCCTATTGAAAGAAATACTGTGACACTTGGTTAGAGTAGTAACACATGAAAACTTAATATAAATTAAACTTTCAAAATTAGCTTTCATTCATGTATTAACTTCCAGCCCTGGAAGATAAAGCACACCAAATTATTAAAGTTATGAAATAAATTATAAAATGCAGAGTCATCTTAGAAAATGGTCAAGAAAGCAAACTCATTCATTTCTCATAATCATTTGTCTCAGTAAGAAGCCGAAGAACAGTGGCTTCGCCACTTTTGCCAATAAGTTTACATCAGCATTGCTAACACAGTATTAGAAATCAGATTCTATTTTTATTTTAATATTACATATACAGCATGTCAATCACCAGCTTGATGTTCACGGCCTAAAAAGGCTCACTGAAACACTGAACAATCTGTATATGCAAAGGAGAACCAAGAGAGTAAGGGATTTAACCACAAAAACACATATATGGGGCAGAACTTTTTTCCTTTTTTAAACAGGAACAACTTTTACTAACTCTAATCAATTTCTTTTACAGTATTTTAAGAAACATCAAAAAGATTATCGCATAAGGAAAAAGGGAGACATATGTACCTGGTGTATCCTCAGCAAGAATGGAATTCCAAATGTCCCAAAAACCTCTTTGTGGAAATGTGCCACTGTGATTAGCATCTCATTTTCTTTATCTATATCTACCTGGTCCAGAGGAATTTCCTAGATCCAGACATAAAATTAAGACTGCAATCAGCTAAAGCTTCCACAAAAAAAACCAACATATTAAGTAACTACATGCATAATTATTGTTACTGATTCAAAACAAGTCTATTTAAAAACAATTAAAGACAGACTTTTTTTTGACATAGCGTCATCTCCCCACCTCCATTCATCTCTGTCACAACAACGCTTGAGCTCCCCCTATTCAGTAAAATACTCTCTTGGCTTCCCTGGATAGCTTTTTCGACATGAAATCTTCCATCAGCTGTAGTTACAAAAATATCACAGACCTTCTCTTGTCATCTTGTCATTACAGCTTTACATTGGAAGCTTACTATTCTTTTTTTATTTCTTATCTTTGAGGCAAGTTAACAGATTTGCAAGATGAAATGTTTAGAAAAATCACACTAAGTAACAAGATTTGGTTCAAGAAGCTCTAACTTAAAAAGAAAAGGAAACAGTCTTCTAGAATACAATTCTGCATATCAGCGTGGGTTCCAAGCATGAAAATTTGCATGACGAGTCCCCATACAAACCTTGGAATTAATTATTGCTAAGAAGGCAAATGTTCTCAGGACAGGCCCTTGCCAATTGTTCATGTGTTGTTAAATAAACGTATGTAAAGATTGAAAGAATGGAACCATTACAGGGTAGGAGACAGAACAGAGATTTTAGAAGGATTAACTTTAAAATATATATGTATAATCATGTATTCGTGCTTGCTGCAAGTATCACAGTATTTGAAAAACAGAATCTAGGAAAAGACAATAACCACTTGAAATACTTTCTTCTTTCAAAGGCAAGTTTCAAAGTTTCTTTAAGAACACAGTATTTACCTCTATTCGAAACGTTCGACTTGTTGCAGGTGACAAACACTCTAACAGCTCATCTTCCTGATGGACACCGATTATTTTGTAACTTACAATTTCTAGCAGCCTTAAAAACACACAAACATAAAAAAGCATTAAAAGGGGAGGGATGGAGGGTGGTGTGGAAAAGACAAAAAACAATGCAACATTAGTTTCTCAAACTTTAAGAATTAGTGTAATCAGAATGTAAACATATTAGGACTGAATTTTCAATTTTAGCAATGCAAAGGTTTTAATTATTTTTAAACTCTCTTTAAATGACTGCACTTTTCTCTCCTGAAAAGTGAACAGCATGAATTGGAAACAATTATTAAATTGTGAATTAATAATTTAGATTGATGAATCTTAAGCATCTCAAGAATTTTTTTTATTATTTCATAAATGTACATAGCTACGTAAGATTGCTATTTGTATTTAATACGAACTCTCTCAATGAGACTCCTGAATCTTTTCATTTTTTAACAAAGTATTAGACTTCACTTCATAATAATAGTTTTCACAGTATTTTAAGTTCTATGGATACTTTTCTGCATACAATCACACAGAAGAAATCCAAAATCTTCCAGCTTTACCTTAATTTCCCTGAACCTTTTTCAGAGAGTTCTACAACTTTTTTACATTCTTCTAACAGGTCCCGCACACACCCATGCTTATCTGGATATACTGTTATTTCCTAGGTGGTATTTAGAACAGAAAAGTGATTAGAAAACCTGAAAATGTAAACAACCATATTAAAGCACAGAAAACACTGGATTCTTCAGCAAAAAAACATATTTAAAAAGTAAAAATTACTGAAGTGAACAGCTGCTTTAATTTGTTTTTGTTAAGAACTGGCATTGTTTTTCTATAAGGTACAGCTCTGTTCTAACTTAGTGTTCTTCAGAGACAGCAGAATGTACAAACTGCACCATAATCACAGCCGTACCAACTTCAACAAAGAAATTATAACAAATAACAGCCAACCTCACTCACCTCTTCCCTAAACTGGCTATTTAGCCATATGCATTTAAAACTTCTTCTGTTTTCAAAATCAGTTATTTTCATTTTGAGCTTAAAGAAGAAAAGAGAAACACTTTAGGCATACTTTGTACAGGGCAATTTTTTTATTATTATTCACACCAACAAAAACAAAAAACTCTTACCTGTTGGTAGTAAAGTTTTTTAGGTTGCCTAGGCTTAAAGAACTGCAGAAGATCTCTTAATGTACCTTCATAATTATGTCTAAGAGGATTGCCAGGGCCATCCCTATAACTACAGGAGAAAAAAAGAAAAACACAAACATCTCTTTACAATCAATTGCTGCTCAGTAAATCAAATTACCAAGAACATTTTTATTCCTGGCTACTAGTTCCACGTAATTGCTAGTACAGCCTAAGCAGTGTTATATCCAATGCTTTACTGATTTTTAGAAACAGGCAAGCACAAGGGAACAGAAATACCATTCGCTGTACATGTTAACTCTCTCGGATGTTTAGGAGTTCACCTTTAATCCTGCAGAGTGGCAGACCTACATTCCTCTGAAAGTACTAGTAGAGCAGCACTAAAGTCACTTGACTAAGATTGTGAAAGGTTAATTTGTGGGGCCATATGACACAGCAAAATTCCCGAGTGACCGAAGCCCAGTAAACTACACAGAGCTATCCAAACTGGGACAGGCTTCTCGATGAGGAAGGGAGAGACCCGCAGGTTAATGATTCAAGAGCACTCTACATTTACATACATACAAAAAGTTTATACAATTCATGTGTGCGTTATTCCTGCAGCATACACCTATAGATACCAGTATGCTGTTTTCTGCTGCAGTTGCAGTTTTCTATAGATTCAAATCCAGTTTTACACAACTGTGCCTAAAACCAGCACTTTAACCAGAAACATCCTTTTTAGCAGCTCTGTGGGATCACAGTAATTGTATTGGGTCTGGACAGGATGGAGTTAACTTTCCTCATTTGCAGACTTCCAGGAAATAAATAGTAAAAATTAAAGTCGGAGACAAGTAGCTCCTGTATTTAAAGCTTTAACAGCAGCAAAAATCCTGCTTGTACGTATGCACTTATTTCTGGTCTCCTCCATTCTAGACATCCACATATTCTGAAATAGCACTTCCATTAGTTTAATAACTTGACCCATACAGTAAAGGCTCTGAAACAATTAATCATTTCAGAAATTTTATTTAAACAACAATCCTTTAAAATGCTTGGTTTTTTTTTTTTTTAATTTTACTTACTTCAATTCTTACAAAATGAACAATTCATGGGGTCTCTAGAGCCAGCCACTGTAATAGTTAGTAAACTGTCTATGCAACTTGCTGTGTGTGCCAGAATGCCAACATAATGATAAAAAATTAGTTCACAACATGGAAAAGCTATAAATTAACTGAAACCTACCTATTTTGGGGCTAAGTATTTTAAATAATATTTTAGACACAGAACACCAAACTATAAAATTTGTCTTACCCTTGAGACTTGAAAAACTGTAAGAGCATTGGATCCGTATTAAGTCTTTGTGCAACTGTCTTTGCAACCTGCAAACAAAAATTCATGTAAGTTCTGTTTTTTTTTTAGACAGTTGTGGCACTGCTCTACAGTCCTACAATCACAGACTGGTTAAGGTTGGAAGGTACCTCTAGAGGTCATTTGGTCCAACCCCAATCATTCATTATTCTACTTCTAAAATACTATGCTAGAGAAATAATGGGAGAGACCCACTATGTCTACTTCTCCGAGAAAAGAAAAAACTACTATCTCTAGCTTCTGAACAGGTGACCCAGAGTAAGAAGGAAAAGGAATGGGAGGGGAACATGTCTCTAATTACAATAAATCACTGTCACCAAAAAGCCACAACAATAGCTCTGCTCCTCTTTTGTTTTTCATTATAATATTTATTAGGAAACCTGTATTCTTTGTTCTTTGAAGATTCTCACTGTTCTTTAATTCACTCAAAGGACATTAGCTTGCTGGGTCATATCACCATGTTATTCCCATCAATATTTTCATGCCACAGCAAGAACTCCAATTAATAAAATTATTATATTTTTTTTCAAGTATTTTCTTCTCAGAAGCATTCGTGGTTTTCTTAACTTTTTTCTTACCATAATGCAATAAGTGTACAAGAACAAATCTACTCTTCCCTCAAAATATTTATAACACGCTTGTGAACTAATGCAGAAGTCACTTCCAGCACAAGGAAATAAATGCAGAGAAACAAATAGGCTACGTGCCTGAAAGTAGTTCATTCTATTGGATAAAGTAACAACAAAGCCAGGGTCATTGGGGATGGTTTTATCACAGAAAATGACATCCACTCGATGATAGAGGTCTCTGAAGTACTCTTTAGCTGTTGGTAGTTCACTGTTATCATTTTCTGGATCATCCCTACAAGAGCAGACAAATGATAATACCATTACACATTACATTGTTATAGATACACGTAGCTAGGGCTCTTAAACAGGTTCTACAGTAAATCAGTGACAGTTGAGAAATACAGACATAAAGTTAAGAAACCTTTTTAAAGAGCCACCACTTGTACACAGTAGAACTAATACAGTCAGTAGTGACTCACACCCTTGAATATTTCTGTGCAGTGCAAGAGTCAATGCACTTGCACACCGTGCTCTCTCATTTGGCAATCTGGCAATAGACAATTCCACTCATTTCACAGCAGCATTCTAACAGCGTTCTTCCCTCCCTCTCCACCCTGGCACATTAGTGTGTGTCTTTATTACTGCTGCCAAAACTTTCTGTATACCCCTGTATCAATTGCTTTGCACAGAGGCCAGATGTACAACAGCACTCCTTGAACCACAGAAGCAAAACAACCTGCACAGATGCTGGTTTGGGTCACTACTGACCGGTACCCCTATCTTCTCAGGGGAGAAATAGCACCAGGGTACAAGCTGTGCACTTACCCAAAAGTCAGCAGCCAGCCAAAGGTGCATAACACCAACTGGGTCAACAGGGAATGCGAGTTCCAAGGCATGACATGAGAAATACATTCATCTCACATAATCTGGGGTAAGAGTGCTGAAGATAGACTAGCTGGCTTCCACCCACTGTCAGCCCATGGAGAGAAACAGAGCAACACAGTTGGGTGTGACCATCAGGAGTGAGAGCATTGAAATGCTGATTTATAGCCCTGACAAGCTTAGGAAAGATCCCTTTAATGGATAAAGAAGCAGGAGTTCTCCTGTTGCCTTGGAGAAAACTCCAGTCGAAGCACCAGTACACCCATGAGTTGCATACACTCAGGCAAACTGGGAGCATCTCATCACCGCAGACCAGTATGGAACTTAAAGTGAGCATGAATAAAAGGAAAAAAGGGAGAGGAGTTCAGTTCTAAGTTGAAAGGAGCTCCAAGTCAAGAGCCTTGTACAGCACTGGTGGTACAGAACCCAAGATCTGAAATTCTGGTAGGCTCTTCACTGTTTGGGTTACAGTGGCTCCAAGTAAAAAGCTGCAGAACTCAGATATATTGCTGAACCACACTCTTTGGTAATAGCAAGACATATTTCAGTATTTACGAGCATTAGTTTTCTAAACTAGGATGAATTTCCTTAAATTATGAGAAGTTATAATTTAAAAGCTATTGATATTTTTTTAATTTCCCCTTTGAATGAACAAATGAGAACTGCTGAGAACATCTACTGCTGGAAAACTATACTTTGCTCCAGTCAGAGCACTAAATTAAAGGAAGTTCTGTTTTCAAAGTGAACCAGGTGATTTAATTGCAATGATAAGCTGGCCCCTTAAAATACGTACTTCTGAAACACTATGATGTCACCATCCATGAGTTCATCAAGAGCTTTATCAAGAGATACATCATAGTCTTGAATCCTTTCTGTTAAATTGGGTTTAACTTCCTGAAATGAAAAATGAAAATTGTTTATCACACAGAATAACCAAGAGACAAAAAGAAAAGTCACAATAGTAAACATAATCAGACAACTTTTATCTTCTTTCAACTAAAAGAAGTGTGCGTGTATACATTTTTTAAAAAAAATTAAATGCAATCTTAGCTAAGGTTCACAGCCACCTCATTATTATGGATGAAAATGTTTGTTTTACCAATACTTTACCTTAGGATTCTCACTCAAGTTATCTTAATTTTCAAGTATTTTATCACTCAGTATTATCATACCTCTGAAATTTTGTAAATTTCAGATTAATTTTCTACTCGTGCAGCTTCCAGAAAGGTTGGAGAATACGAAGTATGCTTACTAATTTTAATAATGCAGAACTTTTGTAAAGGAACACAAACAAAAAAGACAACAAAGCCCTGTTAAAAATGCTTCTATTATAAAATACATATATGTACATATTATTTTTACTTGTAGGATAACCTCCTGAGATAAAAGCACCTGCCTATAACTAGAAACAAATGCAACCCTGACCTGTAAAGGAGTAAAAATGTTTTGCATATTGTAAGGCGCATGTAATTTTTGAAAATAAATACATACAGCAGCACCTGACAGGTCTGCTCTATAGCATGGAACTGCATGCGTACCCGTGGAACCACCAGAGAGAACAGCAGGGCTGCTAACAAAACACACAAACAGTTCCTTGTTCTTGCTATAGTAAGAACTTTGCCTTGGCAAGATCTGTACCTTCGGTACTTAATAAATACAGCAGTTTCAAAGATTTACTATTTCGGTAATAGAAATATGTTAGCAGACAAAGTATTTTGTCTGACTGTGAACTTGTGGAAGGAAGGAAAAGATGCAACGTTTTCTCAACTCATCCGTCTAAGAGGGGCACTGAAAATACAACGGCCAATAATGTTGGCAGCATAGCTCCTCTAACACCGAGAGTCAGAGGATATGCACAGATTTAGTACTAGCAAAGGTGCACATGTAGGAGTTCATGTAGAGATTTTTTGTTGTTGTTTTTAAAGCCTCAGACTTCTAGTTTTCTAATTTTAAATCTGTTCCAAAGTTAACTATCTGCTGATACTCTCTTGCAGCAGTGTAGAACCTCAAACCTACTAGTTAGAGTACTTATGACTTATAAATTATTTGTTGGTTTTTTTTTAACCAATAAAGCTTTTTTTTCCCACCCTCTAGCTACAGAATGTAAATGACAAAAATGTTAAATCATAATGCTTTACCACCTTTACTTATCAAGTCAAAATATTCAGCCCTCAGTTCTCAGGAAAAATGTATTGGTTTGACAGAACCTTGTTAACAGATTCATGCCTCACAGTGTATTGTAACATACATGTACATTATTAGTCGCTTTTATGCACATTTTAAACATTGACCTTCAATTTGCAAGTAGAGTTTCACCATTTGCTTTCTTTTAAATTGACTAGTTTCTTTTAAAGAGCTGGGAACACTAGTAATGTACTTAAGTATATAAGACAACACAGTGAAACGTGTAATATCAAAAGTTCAGAGATGTGCATTTTGAATCATTGAATAATTTTCATTTGAAGGAACCACTGGAGGCCTTTAGCTAAACCTCCTACTCTAAGCAGGGCTAACTTCCAGTTTAGAGCAGTTTGCTCAAGGCCTCTTTCCTTCTGGTGCTGGAAATGTCCCAAAGATTGCAATTCCTCAAACTCTCCAGATGCGAGCTTTCTCTTCTGTGTGAATGACTGGATTTACGAGTGACAGAACTGTGCCTAACTGTGCTGTACATGAGAACGTTAGGTCACAACTGCCATGCTAAGCTTTGCATCTCAACCTACTTGGTTATTTCTTTGTTATTATCCACAATTTATAACATTATCAAACAGCTGTTCATCCTTAAGAAAAAGACCTCAGAATTTGCTACTGGTACAGCAATAATGATTTTTACAATAAACAAGTCCAGCGATCCAAACCTCATAGAGGATAAGGTTAGTTTCTTGTGGAAATCCTGCTCTCTCACACATAACTGGAAGCAAGTCACCTATTGGAAAATAAAAGGAGTGTGAAATGCATTGCACTGTAACTGCTTGCAAGACCTATCTGTAAAGTAACAGAGAATCTATTTTCTTTTGTTCTGGTTAAATAGTTTTAAAATGCCTTTCTAAGGAATGGAACCTTCTAGGCTAAAGCTGCCTGTATTGAGATTTAACCCAGAGAGAGACTTTAAGGTTTTCTTCCACTTCATCTGAACAACAAAAAAAATGTGCAAGGCCATCCAAGATCAAGGAAATTAAATTACAGTGTTCCCTCTTCAGAGATGGATTTTATTTATTATTTTGTTTTGAAATCACATGGATAAAACGCAAAAATATGAAGCGTGTACAAATCAACAGAATGAGATATTCAAAATGGCAAAGTATCTTAACTTGGTGGCCACTTGTTGAATTCTTTAAAGGGATCCATATGAAAACCAAGGCTCACAGCTAAGTAAACCCAAGCAGCTATTCTCAGGCTACCATCGTGAAAACGAGTACAAGAGTACTCATATTGCATAAGACTATTTTAAGAGTGATTGCAAAGGTCCATTCTGCAAAATAACCTGAAATACAAAAAAAAAACTGGGGAGCAATATAATATCACAAAACTTTACAGTAAGTCTGAAACAACTTTTTATGTTCAGCAACACGTGAAGAATACTGTAAAACTAAAAAAACACCTGACAGCCAATGCTGCGTTAAGGCAAAACTGTCAGCCTTGCAGAAAGTTTCACTGACAACATGGGAAAGAAAACCATAGCAGAGAACCAGCACTGGTGTTGGGAGAAATCAAAATTCCACTCTGTGGCCTTCCATAAAACAACTAATTATTAAAAATAAATTAGATATACAATCCATTGTCTCCAAAATTCTTCAATTATAATAATGAAATTGAATTTTAGAACTCACGTATTTTACAGGATATAGGTGTGTAGATATGTCCACAATAATTCAAACTCCGAGTCTTCGGATCATACATTTTCAGGAACAACATTACATCATCTAGAAATTAAGACAAGATTTATTTTTCTCTAAGGAGTATTTGACTATGTCTGGAAATAGTCACCTAGGTACTTTTCTTTAAACAGCAAAGTAAGAGTGTCTTTCCTTTATTCATTTAATTAATGACCTTAAAATATCCTTAAATACTGAATTTATATAAATCTACCTGCATTTATGAAAAATTATTCAGTGATTCTAAAAGCATTTGAAACACACCTTACACTTTAAAAAGAAACGAAGGAAAGAAAATGCACGAGACAAACTAATTTCAGCACTGTAGTTTGATGGGTACGTCATTGACATCATCGAAAAACACAAGTACACAAGGTTTCTTGAGACAACATCCAAAGTATTCTGCATTTACTCGAGTTTTAGTACATATGCTTACGATCTTTATCAAACTTGGGTAATGTTGCTCCAGTAGCAGCCATCTCTGGATCTACTGTTTCCAAAAATATTGTCCATGGATTTTCATTGTCACTGAGCTCAATCATCTATGTAGATGTGGAAGAAGAAAAAAGTCTCTAGAGAACATAATATAAACTAACATCTGCATTTTCACCAGATATGAGAACTTTCTGACATACTTTATGAGTGGGATTTTTTTTCTTTTAGCTGCACTAGTGACAGAAAGTTTATGAGAAGTTAAGAGAAACGACAGAAAAAAAATAAGAGTTTTAATGAAGCACAAATGATAGGTTTTACTTAAAATGGACCTATTTCTCTTTCATTTAAAAGTATACCTACAGTTATCTCTAGTATAGCAAGAAAATTACTTCACTCTAGAAAAATAGAGGACAGTGAAACCAATCCCTTTCTTGTGGTATTTAAGCACAATGTTTTACATGTTAAGCAATACATTTTGTTAAATCCATTGTTTCTGCCCAATTAATGGAAGACTAAAAATTTATGTTTAAAATTTAGGATATAAACCACGATTATGTCTTTTCTTCATGGAAGAAGAATCATGCACCACAATCCTCCTTTCCTCCCCAGTCAACCCACTATTGCCCAAATCTTCTCAAATGGGAAATTTTACCAGACAAAGGCTAAATTAAAACACTTAAAAATCTGATGTCCCAAAGTTAGGATCTGAAATCTAAGAATCACGGACGACATAGATGTTACTTATCAATCAATACTTACTGTTTTATTGCCATCTGCTTCATTATCCAACATTGCAGGTCGTTTCGTTCCATTACTTCTAGCTTGCATTGGCCATAATCTGATCTGATCCTGCGGAAATCCCTGAAATAAATAAAAGTTGTGACAGGAAACAAAAAAGATTAAGATATTTTCATTAAAACCAAACCAAACCTTTAGACTTTTCAAAAGGTCTAAACTATGACTGCTGCTAATACCTGGAGAAGATAAAAACTAACATAACATAACATACTAAAATAAACACACATAGCCAGCTACAGAAAGCTTACCATTGTTTGAGAGAGGTTTTGAACAAATTCTGTAAGCGTGGAGTTTTTTAATACTTTGAAAACAGTATACTTCACTTTTTCTTCATCGTACATATCATTGCCTTGGTGGCCACAGAACTGATCCTCTGCTACTATCTGAAAAATTACATTTAAAGGTTACTATTTATATTACTCAGCTCCACAATACAATATATTTCTTACGATGCTTTCCTATGCAGCGTCATTGACTCTATGGTTGGCATCACGTTGCTCACACTATTTGTGTTCTCATGAAGAAAATTTGCAAGTATACAGATTATAATTGAATTTTAAAATTGTGAATCAAATCAGGGTAGGTAATTAATGTACAGTAATTTCTACAAATCCTGAACAATAGGACACCAGTTGCACTTAGATCCCAATCTTGGAAACATGTATTCTTAAAATGTTGGCGCTTAAAAAAAAAGGCTACATAATTATTTTGTGTAATGTACGGGGAGGATGGCCTAAAACATTTCCTGCATCTGCTACAGCTCCCATGTATTCTTTTTTAAAAGAGAGAAAGACCACACAACTCTGCTAATCTCTCCACTGGAAATAGCTCTAGTGTGTAGTGTGGAACAAGCTAACCTTTACCAATAGGTCTACATAAGAACTCTAGAAAGAACATGCAAAGAAACGTAGAGGCAAATGGAAAATGGGTTTTATTTTCTTCTGCCAGATGGGCTCTGGAAAGAGCCATAAACAGGGTTCCTTAAGGCAATTCATAACAATCTAGTCCATCTGGCTTTTCCAAAGAGATAATTGCAAATATAAGCACTCTCTCCTTCTGCTTCTACTTGATGAGCTCAGTTTGGCAGAAGTCCAGCCTTGCTGCCTATGGCTAGATACATTCTAATTTTAGAAAATAATTCCTGAAGGAGATAAAAGTGCAGTGGCAGGGCAGCCATTTAAAATAACCTAGTCCTTTTCCTTTCACCTGAACTTACTATTTTTCCTTGCAAGTAACTTTTCACGGCCTTCTAGAGGAAACAGAAATGCCTGTAACATGCTTTGATTTCCCAGCACAGTACAGTTTGTTTCATCAGTACTCAGTGCACATGTAAATATACTTACAGGCACTGAAGTTATTTCAGTTCAAATGCTACTTCCAAAACATATTCAAGAGTTGAAAATCTAGGTTTGTCTTAAGTGGCTCAATATTCTGAATTTAATCGGAAGGCAATTGCAACTTATTTCAAAAGCTGACCTGCACTTGCATGTAGAGATGAGCTTCCTGCCTCTCCTTCCTCTTCTGAGCCTCTATTCTTTTCTCTTCTTGTAGCCTTTCTACAAGTTGTTGAGGAATATCATGGTCCGTGACAGGCTGCAAAACTTCACCTACAAAGCAAATTTTGTGATGTCATTTTGAAATTTACATCAAACAGGGTTTTCATACACAGTTGACTTTTCTCTGAAGACAAAAAAACACCCGGCCTTTTTCATCTTTTAATTAAAAACATGATTTGATATCATCATGTTTTGGCAAAAAAAAGTATTTTCTATCCTGAGCCAAAATGCACTATTTCCATGAAATATGTATCACAGACTTTGGAATTAGATATTCACTTCAGGATTAAAAAAATATTTACCACCACGCGATTGTTTTTAATATACATATATCTACATAGTTATAATGGATTGGATTTAATTTCCATGAGTCACTGATTTTTCATCCTATAAAACAATTAAGTCTAAAGCACTGTGCTGATACACAGTCTTATCTTACTGTGCTTAGACAAGATGCTGGAGGATTAGAACACACTTTCCAGAAGTGAGAGACAGGCTGGTCGATCCCCACAGATTCTATAGATGCCATCTATAACTAATGGAACCCCTTTGTATAAGAAGGCTGTCAACAATTCAGAAATCAAATCTATCTCTAAATTCCTCTATCCCTATCTAATTTGGAACACACACAGGGTATACATACTTAATTTTGATTCCCTGATGTAAACCAACATGTATGCATTAGTACAGTGTCGTACAGATAAGTCATCGTCATGGCCTCCGTAGTTGTGTTCAATCGCTTCTTCCTTTGTACATCTTGATACAACATCGTCATCAAATTTACACCACTAGAGAGAAAATTTTACATAAATATAACGTTTTACACAAAAACATGTTCTTGAATGATAAATTAATCCTATTTCTGGCATGCCTTTCACCTCCAAGTAATTATAATTTCTCTTCAAGCATCATGAGTTTAAAAAATTCTACAGTTTTTGTAATTTTTGCTACCTGCTATCTGCACTCAGCATAAGGGAGGCCATAAGTACCTCCGACTCATCTGAAAATCCTACACTGAATATCAAAAGCTTTCAGCCAGATAATTATACAAAGAATTCATCTCAAGACTATTCCTGAAGTATTTCACATTTCTATATGAAGTTCAGATAGCTGGCCTTATTTTTATTAAATAACACAATGCACCAAGAATCTGGTAATTATTTGTAAATTTGAAATAGTTTACAGAAAACTTTAAATAAAACCAATAAAACCAATTAATAGTGAAAGACAAATAGGAACAAATTCACAGTAAAGCCTGACTGCTCCTTTTACTGTGAACAGTCATAGACACACAAAACCAGTAAGCTCAAGGGAAGAGGCACCTGACCCATAAACATCTAATCTGATCAAATCACCTAAACCTGTAACAGTTGGACATGCAAAGATACTGAATTTCTGAGTCATAGAAACATTAGGAAGACTCATATTTGCTTCAGCATGAAGTCTGAGAAATGCTGGATAAAATTTGCTCATTGTAGAAATTCAACACACAGACAGAAGACTGAAGGGCATCCCTTAGTCTTTTGCCAAAAGCCAACAGCAAATATGAAGGTGCTCTCTTAATAAGGTAAGTGATGCCTCCAAATGCAAGCTTCTCCCCTAAAGAGCAAAAGAAAACTAGACATGAGGGCTGCTGCTTTGTCATTGTAAATCCAAAGCAAGTTTCCCTAATATGTTAGAATAGAAACAACAATGACAAATACCAACCTACAAACTACATCAAACAGAGATTTGACTTCACTAACTGACCATGTCAGTACCCTCTTCTGTTAGGGAAAAAAAACTGCAAAGATTTGCCCATTATGAAAACTGCAAGTATCTATTTACATCACACAAATATGTTTAGTTGTTTTTGAATACTCACTTTGCCATCACCCTTTGGATTTAAGTAAACAACATAATGTCCACCATGGTTATCTCCACTGTGAACTAGAACTGCATGAAGAATGTAATTTGCAGGATCTTTAGGATCTGTTTTTTGCAAAAATTCATCTAGTGGCAACTGTTCAGGAAACTCAAACCTAATTTTGAAAAAGAAAAAAACTACATTAAAAAACTACATTTGCTTGCATTATGTTTAAAACAACAGCTACAAATAGCAATTAAAGTTCAGAACGACAAATTCAACACTTTAACGTTCAATTTGGGGACCTCTAACATATACCTGTACACACACCTTCCCCTTGGAACTGATTCAAAAATAGGATTTTGTCCTTTTTAAATTATTTATTATTATTATTATTATTGTTTACAAAAATACATCAACTGGTCCAAATTCTACATCCAAAACCAAAGGCACAAGAAGAAAAATGCACCAAAAAACCCACCCCAAACTCACCTATCATTTATCTTGATGTTCTGGTCAGTCTGAGGATCATACATAAATCTCATGAGCTGTAGGTGTAATACGGGTGGCAACGTGAGAAACTTGACACCTTTCTCTGCCTCCTAGACATTTTAAAGGAAATAGAGGGTTGAAATTGTAAGATCTTTAGCAATTCAAAATACCTGTCTGCTGCAGATATTTTTCTTTAAACTTTTATTTTGATAGACTTGACACTACAATGTGCAAAGAATAGTTAACTTCCACTCCAGTTTTGAACCATCTTAATGCTGCAGTCCTCCCATGAGCTACTCCAGTAGCATCATATAAGAAAATATTTCATTTAAATTTAGGTCTTTCACGAAGCACATGTGAACATAGCACTATGTTATGAACAACTCAGGTATAAATGAAATTAAAAGAATACTGAGGCAAAATCTCATTTCTGATCAATTAAGAATTTCATGTCCACTGTATCCTGACAACAGATAGTTCACTATTATGCTGCTTTCTGAGAACACCTAAGAATATATAGCACATTACTGACAAAAACTGCTACAGGGAAGCTGCAAAAAAAAGCTCTAGCAGAAAAAGAAAAATTTTAAAAGTACTACTACTCCGTACAGTGGATGCTGCAAATTACAACTGAAAAGCTCAGAAATGTGCACCTAAACAGTTAATATTCCACAGGTGCTTCTAATGTTTTAGATGATGATATAGAAATTGCCTCTCTAAAGTAACTTTCAGAGCTTTTTTTTTTTTTTTTTTTTTTACTATACACAGAAGACTGGGCCACTCTTAGAGGAAGGATTTGAATTAATTCTCAGTCTTGAAAATCAGTAGATAATTTAACTGTAAAATCATTCTAGTCACTAAAACTGTTACAGGTACAAAACCAAAATTCATTGCTAAGTAGACTTTTAAAATCTAAGCTCTGTTTTGAGAAGTCTAACAGCAATTTAGAGGAGCTATGTACAAGCTTGCCTGAAGAGAAAAATGACCAAGATCATTTGCTGATACAACCTAGAATGGTTGTATCAGTAGCAAAGTTTTTTGGCCACTGAGCTTTGTTTTATCAAGGACACAAAAATAAAATTTAAAAATCAAATAAAATACCTGTAAGCCATGTTCTCCTGCATCATACTTGTTATCACCGTCCAGCTGTTCCACTGCAACATAGTCAATGAAGGACTCAAAAACTAAATGAAAAAGATTGGGAATAATATGGAAAGAGGAAGAAAAAAAATTAAGTTTACTCTAGCTTAGGGGCTTAACAATATATTTATCAAATAACATTTTAAGACACTAGAACTTGTACTTGAGTATTTGCCTTTATAAAAATTAAAGTTTTATATTGTTCAAGAATATCAAGAAACACACCAAAACTGGAGGGGCATATGTAGGAATTTCAAGATTTTAAAATCAGTTAGAACTGCCTGCCAAATGTATTCTCTCTACAGCTGTTAAGTATCAAACTAGATAATTTTGTTTGCTTGAGTCTTACACATCCTTTTTCATGTCTTGTATGCCAAATACTTGGTGACCATCAATAAGTGATCAATGTTATGCTATTTTGATTAGTTTATTCCTTTTTTTTTTATTGCTATGGTCAAGCCTAAATACGAATCTATTACCCACAAGTTCATCTCCATGCATAAATTATAACCTATGGTGATAACACTACTGTTATTAACATGTCACTGATGCACTTCCATGACACCAGTAAGACCTCTAAATTCAAAGAGTTTCATGCAAATATCTCAGAGAATCAGGCAGGAAGAAACATTAAAGTGAAAAGGGAGAAGGGGAAAAAGGGTAACATAAGCAAAGACATTTTCTACAGAAAATGCTTTCAGTGAGCTGTCAAAAAGTAAGACCCATTCCTCTAAAATTAAAGCAAGGATCTTTCAAAGTGCTGAGCACCATCAAACCCATTTGAAATCAGCAGGCACTAAACAAACAGGTACTACACCCATCTGGTAACAAAAAAAAACAAACAGGCCAACATGTTCAAGTATTTGATTGGTGCATATCATGATGTATCACTTACTATTTTTCTTTCCCTTTATACTTAGTTGGATGTCATAATAATCTTCTATTCGTTCAGATCGATAGTCTACGTGTTTGCATTGGATATAAGACTGTAAACAAAAACAAACATCACAGAATTTCAATGTGCAACAAATAACAGCATTAATTTTAAAAAGTACTAACAGATTAAATACATACCACCATCTTCCCTCTGAACAATTTAGGAATAGTGCCTTCTACACACGTGCCTTTCATTTTATTTTCCACGTTATCAAGCAGCTGAAAGAAAGATTAGTTTTTACATAGGATAAACATGCACAGTTGCTGAATTCAGTCATCACATACAAATGACTCCTATACTGATGAAACTAAGCCATTTGCATAAAAATGAAGTTTTAGTCTATTCATACTGGCATCTCCTTTTTTAGTCCTCCAAATTCTCTTCTTTCCCCTAGAAAATGTTTTGAGGGCTACCCCAGCTACCCTCTTTTGGGTTTGGAAAACCTCACAAATTAAGTGATGCACCTGCATGTTCAAAGTTGCATTCCTCTCTACAGCAATATAAGGACCACTAGAATATATATGTTCTATTTATTTTCAACCTTCCCTGTCCTTCACAAACTCCTCACCCTCAAAAGGTCACAATTAATCCCATTCTTAAAAAAGAGAAATAAACCAAGGCAAAAACTACCTCAATTCATATAGACTTAATTTAATCAGTTAATGTCACTATTATTAGGAATGTTACTGAATTTTAGTACATACACACAGTATCAAGAGACAATACTATGATATGTGAGTAAGAAATTGGAAAAACATACCACTCGACATAACTCCTGGACATCATGTTGCATGAAGCTGTCTAAAGTTTCCCACCTTTGTAATGCAAACCAATAGAAAAATTACTATACCATAAAGAAAATTTACAGCTCAAAAGTCACTTTCATGATTTCTTCTCATACCAGGAATTTAATATATAGTGAGATGTATAGACGAAGATTTAGTACTGCCTGGTATGCATGCTTTTTACTTCTGTAGCATTTACTTGGCCTACAGCCTGGTTCTAAAGCCATTTTTCCTTTCAGTAAGCCCAGCTCAGAGGAGGAAGGGGAGGAACCTGTGGGACATTTTGGCGGCTGCTTTGCACCCACCTGCCTTTTATTTCTGTGGTCCTGGTACCGGGAAAGCAGCCCATGCCACTGGAAGAGGCCAGAGTCAGGCTGCTGATAGCATAATTCTTCTAGTCAAAAACCTATTTGCAATTCATGTCAAAAAACTCAAGAGGAGGCCTCGGACCAACTCACTGCTGTCAGAAAAGTTCCCACAACACACTTCTAGCTGCCTCTGTACAGAGCGCCCTTCAGGTGCAGCTAAGCAGCATTCAGGGCTTATTTGTGCACATCAGAGGAAGCAAATGGACTTATCCTGGCTCCGTTGTGCTCATCTGAACAGTTACTCTTGGATGCACAGTAACTCCAAGGACGCACCCAGCTGCCTGAACACCACCTGTACTGTATGTACATTTGCAAGCAGTTGTGTGAATGGAGGGGTGAATGCAACATAGTCAAAATGCCTCCACAATAGCCGAACTGCAGCAAAGATGTTCAGTGCTACTACCTTAAATAAAAGGGAAGAAGCATAAAGGAGCCATTTTTAGTTTCACTGTGAAATACTTTCTCCTAGAAACTCTTTATATTTAAAATATTTAAAAAGCATCCTTGACAAGGTTCAAGTCTCTGACAATTCCTTTTGCAACAGCCATCACTCCCACTATATAAAAAAGCTGTATTTACCGTAGGCTTTAGCTCCTGTGTGAGCCAAAGGTTCAACCCTGGCTCTTGAAGCCAGAAGCACAGGGCTGATCAGGAGCAATACTAACTTTATTTTCCCCTCCCACTCTCTTCTCAGTGACTCATCTGCATTGTCACACTGCAGCATGCTGCTCCCAAAAGCATGCCAAAACAACTGTGTGGGGGTCCCCACTGGAACAAGATCAATGAAGTAATCCATTGGGTAATTAAGAATGGAAAATAGCCTCCTGAATCTCCAAGCTTGAAATGCTTGCCAGCTTGAAGGACAAAAATCAAATAAAAAGTTACATGCTAATATTAGGATTTTTAAAAAGGAGATCCTTCAGACAGTATCACTTTCTTCTGAAAAAAGCCAAACTTATTTAGATTCTACAGAAACTCGTAATACCCAATAAATACACATAGCATATAGCTAGGTCTCACAAGGTCAGAATCCTCCCTCTCTGACTTAAAGGAGGAAAAAGAGCAAATCTTCAACCACATTCAGAAGTTCCTTCCCAAGAACAAAGGCAGGCATGAGCACATTTTCAGAAGCTTACTCTCGATACAAAATTAAGCATGTGCAACACCCTCAGGAAAGATCTCCTCATGCTCCTGAAGATGGCACAGTTAAGATACTAACTCAAGATAAAGTATTTATGATATCGGCAAATCTTTACAGTGTAACAAGACAGCAGGAGTGCTGATAAACTAAGCATACAATGTACCAGTAGGAAGAGGATACCACCAGATAAAGATACAGCACTGAGGTTACCAATTTCATTTTAAAATCGCCTCAAAAGGTGAAAAGAAAAGGAGAATAGCTATAAGGTTACGAGAATCTTATCAGGACAGACCTCTTCTACAAGTTTTAGCAGAAGCTGCAGGATCAGAGACCTCAGAAATGTGACTGTCATGCTGAACACTAGGATCATGTAAGATCATATAATTTAATTTTCTAACTTGTTTTCAAACAAAAAATCCTTTCAATACTATTACAAAAGATTAGTTCATAAATACACGTGTAGCAAAATAATGCAAACAAGAATCTTTTAGAACAATTTTTAGTTAAAAACCCTGGAATTCATAGGATGTGCAAAAGGAAAGCTTGTAGAGACTATGCTAATCTTCATCTTCTCTCTTAACTTCTGCTCAACCAAATTATCAAACTAGTGTAAAAAACAAACAACAAAAACATCCTCAACACAGCTATATCGTGTAATTCTGTCTTCCACATATCTGTATATTCTAGATTTAAAATTATACTTTTTAACATTGTCTCACAAGAAGTAATACCAGACCAAAGAAATATTGGGCAACGAACTCGATACTGGGGCAAAATGAAAGTAAAAACCAAGCTTTCAATAGATGTTTTATGGAAGAAAGTTGGGTGCAAGAGTAAAGAAAATGCGAAGAAATATTTTGTGTGTGTGCTCTGACACCTTTACATCACACCACAGCTATTTCTTTTAAGCTTTAAATCATGAAACAGAATATGGGATAAATGTTTCTAAACTGCGGACAGGCAAAAAGACATGTATCTTTGATGTACAATAACAAAGCGTTACAAGAGTCATCAGTGCTGAACTAACAATCTGGAAATACAAGTTACTGTTATTTCCCTAGATTTAAAACAGAAACAATTGAGACAGTAACAACACACAAACTGCAATATTTCAGCAATGTGTTTTGTTCTCAATCTTACTTACACAAATGTTTCACAACTTTCAGGTAGCACGAATCCCAATCCCACTACTGATTTGTTTGATGACTGTGTACCCCCCACCAATCTGACTTTTGGATCACCTGGCTTTAGGAATGATTATTACTAAAAACCTATCCAACTGAACTATGAAAAACTAGCAATTAACATGCTGTATTCATATTGCTCTGCACCTCTCTAAAAAGTCTAGCATAAATAAAGCCTTTTTAAAGAAGTGTTATATGAAAACAAAAAATAATTGAAATTTCTGAAACTTACCCAAAAGATTTTGTTAACTTTTTGGTTCCAACTGGTTTGTCACTATGTTGCAGCTCATAAAACACTCTTTGCAATGCTAGAGGAACACTTTTGGATGAATCATCTCCTTCAGTGGGCATCATGTACACTGCCTGAAAAAGTATTTAGTTCAATTAGTATCTAAGGAAAAGTTCATTGCTCATATCGTTGAATGCATCCTTTCCGCTTCAGTGACTTACTTCATACAACTCCATTTAATCACTCCAAAAGAGTCTGAAAAAAAAATCTTTTACTATAGTGTAAAAATATTGTCTGGAATCAGTCTTCTTAGAGCACAGTGTTTAAAATGATCTTAACAGACTTCCTTCACAGTAACGTTATCTAAATAGTTAAACTCCACCCTAAAAAGTGAATACACTGAAGCATGCAAAACACATGAATAATTTATCATACCTTGCATGCCTATGCAATGATCACAGTAGGACCAGATATACCAAACAACACTCTAGGATTTTAAAAATAATATCACTTTTGTGCTTTAGCTTGGTTCTGTGTGAATACTGTCATCTCCACTGGGGGAAAACAACACATGAAAGCGCAAAGGGCATCAATCAGGAACACAGAAAGGGTCTACATGCAGGAGAAGGATGTCAAAGGACACTGAGGTTCTCCAATACATTCCTTCCTACTTGACATCACCACTGGTAGCAACTGAAGTAAACAGCTCAACAATTCAATTCACTGATTCTACCAAACCAGGAAGGATTGAGAACAACAGTTACACAACTAGACCAACAGGACTTAGGAAAGTTCGAACTGGCAGTGAAATGAGATTCATTGAAGAAATCATACACCAATATATCTAGGGAAAAGTAACAGCAAAGAAAAGGTATTGACTGAGAAATGCTCGTTTAAAAATTGTGACTGTAAAAAGAAATAGAGGCAACTTCGAAAGGAGGTAACACTTGAAATAATAGACTCTGATATTAAGTAGTATAAGAGAAACATCCTGTTAAGAAACAGAAATATTGCCAGCTGAGTTTTTGCCTCTGAAACAAGAGAAGTGTACAGCTTTGGGCACGAAGCACTGAACTGGACCTCAGCTCCTTTCACTCCGTTTCTGTGTCAGCCTAGATTTCAGATGTGTCCAGCACATCTACCCTGCGCCTTACATTCCCCATGTACTGAACGAGGTTGGTCCTTCCAGCGTGTTGCTCGACTGCTGGGGCAAACGCATTCCCTGTTACACGAATGCTCAGTGCAGGGGTAATGGGAGCCACAAGACAGACATTAGATACAGACACGGCTGACAGAAAAATACGACTTAATGTCAAACAAAAAAGGCCAAAATAGAGGCAATAAAATGTTAAGATATTGACTGGCCAGTTAAGAAGATTTAAAAAATCCTGAACATCCACAAAATGAGTTTTCAAATATGCAGAAACAAACACTTGGAAGGATAAGAACTATACGAGACTATCAGCAGACCAACCACAGTAGTAAGATGAAATAAAACGAACTAAAGTTCCTTCACAACTTTTTACTGAAATACTGATTCGTTTGGCAAGGAAAGCAAACCCCTGACATTCAGTTGTGTTTTTTTTTAAAAAAAGTTAATTATGCAACAGTAAAGCAATGTGATAATTCACATCATTTTATTTCCTTTTGAATTTTATATTTAACTTTTAAAATTTAGCAGCAAACAGAGATGATATAAAGCAGAATCATGACTGAACACTAGAAGCATTTAAATTTATGTTTCTACTTAGTTGTGAACTACATTGTCAAGAGCAATATCTACAGACCTAAAAGGGAAAACACGCTCAGGCCCCTACCCAGTTGAGTTCCAAGTATCTCCAGGAACAGATACCCACAGCCTCTCCACACATGCTACCGTCCAGTTTGACCACCCTGACTGCGAAGCATTGTCAGCATCTTGCAGAATTAACTTAACCTCTCTCTGACCCCTGCGTATGAACCCTTTTATAAGCTGGTTGTCACTGGCCAAAAGAAGAAACAGAAAATATCTGAGTGACCAAGTTTCAAATCTTTCAAATCTAATCAGCCTGTATTAATTGTTTTTCATAACTTGTAAACAACCACTCATAAAAGGCAAAAATTTAGAAGTTACTTGCTATGTTTAGGCAAACAGGATTTGAAAATCACATAAGGAAAAAAAAATGTAACTAGTGGAGATACATTTTCTTAAAATACTTTTTGTATATAATTATCAATAATAAGTATTCAAATGCTATTGTCATGAACATTCTTTGTGACAAACCCAAGATGATATTATAGCAGGCTAAAAGGCAACCTAGTGGTTGTCACTATAGCTATCTCCTTCCAAAATGAGATAAATGGGAGTTCAGAATACCGTGATGATTAAACAAAATCAGGTCCTTTGCATTTAGTTCTTATTTGGTTTCCTCATGTACCATCTGGATGACTAAATCCTTTCCTGTATCTCTCATATAATATTAAATCAATTATTTAAAATTTATTTATAATGACTACATTCCAGATGCAATTAAATAAAAACCAGTTTTATTTCTTCTGAAATTCTAGTATTTTACTACAGACTGACATCTAACATACAGCCTGACTTTGGTTTTTCCTCCTGCGCTTGTGTACATAAGCACAACCGAAGACCACTTCTCAAAAAGCTTAAGTGTTTCTTCAAGCTAAAACAAACCACGATCCTTTACAAACCTTTATTTTCATGTTTAGCCCTCCCAGACTTTGAAAACTTGATCTCAAGATCAAGGAGTCAGGCATTTTGATCCATTAGAAAAAAGCAGCATCTTTAACACCTGAGAAGTTCCCTTGGGAAATGAATACACAAGAATGACAGGAACATGTAGAGGCAATGGCTAAAAGCAACAGACAGGGATACAAGAAAAATTTTAGATGTTTATGTGGTAAAAGAATGCTACAGACAAGCTTGAAGACAGTGCTTAGAGTCAAAGACAGATAGTTAAAGAAGGGAAGAAAGCATTGTGCATGAAATCTGAAGGTATGGTAAAATATATTAGCTAAATTATTAGCTAAATTAAGGAGAGCAGGTCAGGGAGAAACATATTGCACCTATGCTTACGATTTTAGCATCGTTATGTAAATGTTCTGCAACATGCTCACAAACTGTAGGGAATTTTTCCAAGAGAACCAGCAAAGAATTTTAAAACTGACTGGCTGAAGCAACACAGACTGACTGGCTGGGGGCACTGATGACAGACACGGGAAGCAACATGAAATGGTCTGAGATCAAATCTGGACTCCCCACTGTCCTTTGCCAGAGTAGACTGCACTTAGATGTGCATTTACCCATCACAAACAAAGATATGCCCAGCTTTATTCCCTACCATGGAAGCCACCCGGCTGCTAACAAAGGGAAGTTTCGTTTCAAGTACCCAGGAACCCTCCAACCGCTGTTTGGAAACAGAGCAAAGAAGGAAAGATGTCTGCATTCATCCTCTCCCACGCTTCATCAGAGGGTTTGACTACCCATAAATATACGCTTGCACTTGATATTGTTCGTGCTTTCCCAGCTCTACTCCCAACAGCAATTTCTCTGTTAACAAACCTCTGAATAACAGCAATAAAAATAATTATTTCTCATAAGTATAGAGGATTGGCGATAATTGTTTTTAAAGTAACAAATTTGTTCAAAGTGAAAATAAATGTCATAGAATTTCTGGTTTTTTTTTCAGACCAGATAGCTAGTGATTCTTCCTTATCTGTAGTAACAGCAAGTGAGTACCAAAACTGCCTAAAACAACCACTATTGGCTCTTCTGGTTCGGGGGACTCTGAAAATCTGAAGAATAAGCAGAGAATTAGGCATCCAGTACCATTTCCATTAAGGAATCTGCAGTTACCAGCTAGTAAATTAAGCTCTGTCATATGGTTGCTATCCAGATGTTAACAATCCCTAACAGCTGGTATATATTTAGGGCCTGGGGAAGAAGTGCAGGGGAATGCCTGAGAAGACTAGTTCAATTGAAACAAATCTATCACAAATAGCATTTCTTCACTGAACAAGTTTTCTTCGTGGTACATACTGATTACCAACTGCAAGACATTCTAGAAAGGAAATACTCAATTGGATTAGATGTAGCTATTATAAAAACACATTTTTCATTCAAGAAATGTGAGGTTGTCCAAAAGAATAAAATGCACAAACATTACAAATGCTGAGCAAAAACCAGGCATTATAACAAATGATAAGCTGAATGGGTAAATTACACTTCTTGTAAAAAAGAAACAGGTGCACCACATAAAACAAGTCAAGTATTTATTTCTTGTGCATGGCATTGGTAAAACCTCGGTTACAGTCTACCGAAGCTCAACATGATATTTTTTGCAACTTCGGAGTGTAAGCAGCACATTGTAAAAGAAAAAAAAATCCCAACTGGGGCTCTTACAGGCCACTGTGATACAAATAATAATGATAAGACAGTGGAGAATAGGTATAATAAAAAGAAAAGTACTGGAGAAAAGTAAGCTTAATGGAAAAACCTAGTACACACACAAGAAAGAAGTCAGAATTCTTCATTTTCACTAAGAGATACAAGTGCAAATGGCAAGAACACAAAAAACTTAGGTAAAACTACAAGAACAAAATACAACTGAACATTAAGAATGGCAAAAAAATCTTTAAAAATCTTTGAGAGTGAAGAGTTTATTATTATTATTATTCCTAAAGAATAATAATAACTAATAACAGTAGAAGAATAAAGTAGGATCAAAAGGACACTCCAATAAACTAAATGGTACCAAGTAGTATATATCTTCTAACTAGCCATGCTTCAATAAAGTAATTTATGTTTTTTACCCCCATTAAGGCTATTGCACTATTTTAAAATTACACATTATCTAGTGCATTTCATCCTGTTTCAGTGAAATATTTATTAAGTGCATACTCCAAAATTTTACTCCTTCCAGCAAAGTACCATCTGCAGTAATTAAAAAAAACATATGAATGAAGAAAATATAAAAGTCTTTTAAATTGCTGAAATTATAATGCTTTCCCATCACTACAAAGATGCAAACCACAACAGCAGAAAATTCAGCTGTGCAATATAAATTAAGAGACAGAACAAATGAACCTCACAGGACGTACTTATTTATCTTTTTATGTTGTTTATGGGCTGAGAAGTCGTGAGTTTTCTAGTTTAACTATTTAAAGAAAGGAAAATTACTTTCCTCACATCTGCAAGAAATAATCAGTCTTCTTTTTTTCCTTCAACAACTCAAAGCAACATTCACACATAAGAAAGTCTAGGAAACACCCCTTAACTGAGGTTTTTCCACGCGGTATTCTGTCTACTTTCACAAAAACCAAGAACCTATGCTCAAACTAGAAAAGGAAACTTGGGGCTGAAGTGCAGGAAGCAAGACGTGCATCAGCATGTCACAGCTTCCGTAATAGGATAAAGGAGGCAAAAGGAATAGAGACACACATTCTGAAGCATTTATATATAAACATTCTGGATATTTCAATTAGCAATCTCATTTTTTCCACATACTAATTACCTTTCGTAGTTGATTTGTGAAAAATAAAGTCTGTAACAAACTGTTCATGTAACAAGTTGCTCCCTGGTTCTTCAAGCCAACATATCCTGTGTGCTTCTTTGAATCCCACCTGGAAAATAGTGGTTAAAAAAAAAGATATAACTTTATTAACTGTAAAGAGCACTTGTTCTAAGGTAGCACTGCTGGTAGGCATCAGCTACTCTTCACTATTACTTAAGGTTCAAAAAAACAGACTATATATGCTTTCCTACTGCCTGTCAGTATATCTTTCGAATTAAATGCTTTGATGTTAGATTTTCTTTTTCAAGATGTTCTATATGGCAGAAAAATTATTTATAATGAAACTGTACTGAAATCCAAAGCTATCCTTTTAAAAGCAAGTCTGCGTTTCAGTAGAACCATTTTGTTTAGAAGTGACATGAAGCAAAATGACTCAGACAAGGCAGTTTTAAAACTGTAAACCAAGGGAAGCTAGATTGAAGAGTCACCTGGCTGTATCTGAAACTCTTATCAATTGTAAGATCAGAAATATTGAGGCTACATTAGCAGACACATTAAATCACAAATTAATTTATACAGAAGTAAAAGTTCCACAACATCATAATATAAATTGAAGTTTAACTTTGACAAAAACATGTATGACTGATGAAAAATATTGCTTGTGAGAAATAATCAAGTAAACGTGACAAAATAAAAGTGTCTAATAAGCTACAACTATTAATAACAAAGTACATGAACAACCTCAAGTGATGTAAAAATACTAAAATTAAGAATTAATTTTGAACAAAGACACTTACGCCACTCCATGTGGAGCATCTGCTTGAACGTAGACTTCAAAAGTAACTTTGTCCTCTTCTATAAAGCCTTTTTCAGGATCAGTAACTTCCTGTAAAACAAGAACGACACAGGAATATGAGAACTGCAAAACTTCTTTATATTACAAGATGACTGTTGTGAAGCATCCAGTTAGACATAGCTTAATTTCCAAGCCTGACCTACCAGTAATAATAAACTGAAGGGAAAAAAGAAGGACATCGGCAAAGCTGTTTTTCAGCTTAATACACTTAGTTCTTTTTTAATGTCTCAATACAGGAAATTTGTTCCTGGCTTTTAAAGTTTTACAGTACTATTTCAATTTCCTGTGCATAATAAGAATCTGTAATCAGAAGTTGGGCTTCTACTTGAAGAACATTATTCCAGCCAGATGAAAGATCAGAGGGCCAACCTTTGAAAGGGCTTAAAAAATGTCTCAACTTAAGATAAGCCTTAGAAGTATTATTAGTGCATTAAAGTATCTATATACATATACAAGTAAAACATGGAAACGGAAGAAAGCCTGCATTGCTTCAGAATGATGATGCCCCTTTCCCCCCCACCACTGATAGGCATTCAGATACACAGAAAATAATAATGAAGGAATGTTTATGTCATAATGAAAGTAAAATCAAGCTATAATAATTAAGTACAGGAATTCATAAGAAACTGAAAATAGATCTTCAGCAATGATAAAAAAAAAGCTTAAAAAATTCTATAGGTATCTCAGGATCCACGAGTGCAAGTTCAAAATTGCATCTGTAACGTAATAGATTAATGTATGTCCAATTACTTACACTCCAGGCCATAAAGTTGGAAAAGCCCCAGTCATTTTCCTTATGAAAGAACAAGTGACTAATACGACGGCTAAATGATTTTTCATCATCTTTGTAGTTTATTATCTTGAGAACTGCTTGCGCATGACAAGACCACGACCTATAAACACAGAAGAAACATTTGAAACTCATTCAAAACCAGCTTTTTATAGTCATTAAAACATTTTGTTTCTTAGTTGGTTTTTTTTTGGTACCTTACTCTCACATTTTTTTTTTTTCTTATTAGATGATAAGATTTGGTTAATTATTTTCAAGGGCGAATCCCTGGGGCCTTCTGAGGGTGCATTATGAACCTGAAGCTGGAACAGAGGTTCTCTTAGGACAATGACATTATTAATAAAGTACTGCTGGGCTAGCACAGGTAACAGTAGTTTAAGAAGCTAACTGATCTCAAGGTAAGCTATTTCTAACCTACTTCAGCGCAGATGGGTACGCCAGCTGAAGGTGGTCTTGGTGTCTCCAGAGTGTGGTAACTCAGCCTCTGACAAAGGAAAGGAGGAGATTCTTCTGCATTCCCTCCCACCAGATACATCCCCCTATCCTCTTAATCTGTCTTCAGTAGCATTTCTTTGTTACCAGTCCTGTTAAAATTCATCTCGCTTGTGCAAAACGATCAGACTGAACAACAGTTCAAACAGTGCTTTGTCACTGTCTCATACAGTGGCATGACTGCTTTCTTAGCTCCATCAGCTGCACCTTGTTTGATATACTTTTAAAGATCACATTATTCTTTTCCTGTGATTAAACATGTGTGAGATGAGCATTCACCTTTTAGGTTACAAAAATGATGTGAAAAAACAACTGCTGTTATGCAGTGAGCTGCAAACTGTGCAAGATTTCATGCAAGAATGCAATTATCTTACTGGAAAAGATACCTTTGAGACATCTGCTCTCTACCTGGATAAGGTGCAGTAATTCCCCAGAAATTTGTATTTACCTTTCTAATTCCCTGCATTATTTGCCAAAGATAGCCAATTTTGTTTGGCCTAAAGGAACCTAAGAACACGTCCGTGTCCTCATATTGGCCAATGAGCAATGAACTCTGTTGAAGGAGATACCTCAATGCATTGTTCTGCCTCAGCTGCTAAGAATTACCTGCTCATGCTCTTTACGGGCAGGATTTATAGCTCCGCAAGGCTACTGAAACTCCAGAAGCTCTTCAATTTGAAGTAAACCCAGGACTTCTCAAATGCTAAGAGAACTGTCAGTCAAAGACTTCCCTCCAGCAATCAAACAGAAATATATCTAAATTCTACCACAAACTTGCCTAAAGATTAGTTATACGCCACACTGCCTAAAGAGGGGATTACTCTTTTTTTTTTTTTTTTTTGACTGTTGAAGGGTGGGGGGGAAGGGTATTCAAAATGTGGCAAGAATTCTTTCCTCTCAGAGAAAGATTGGTAGATTTTTTTTTCCACAGATGTCTTCATTTCTTGTGATACAGATTAACTAGTATCAAATGAAGACTTGTAAAATAATTTAAAGTGTCTTACGTGGAGTCGGATTCAGCATTGCACTGTAGGAAGAATCCTACACTTTTTTGGTGTGGTCTGTCTGGGTAGAGTCGTGGCATAACCATGATCTTCCACGGCAAATTCCGTACAAAGCAGGGAGGACTGAGAACTGACTCGCTCAATCTGTTGAAGCGTTCGACTGTAAACTGAAATGTTGCTTCTGATCGCCAACTTGTATCTGTAAAGTACACAAATACATGCACAGAGCATTTGAAAGATCTGATGGCTTGCCCTTCAAAAAAAACATCAAAAATCCTGCAACATGGGTGTGTTTTATGTAGTGAGATTCTGGAAGCAACCAAAAAAAAAGTCCAAAATCCAGTGTCATTTAACTCTTTAGCAACTGAAGTGTCAATTTTCTCGTTTTGAAAAACACACTGCAACAGCATTCAGGAAAACAGAGCACTGAAAGACATTCCTTCTGTACTGTTTCTTAAATCATTTTATTACTAGAATTTGCTACCACTTGAGTTTCTTCTAAAGCTGTAGGTACAGTAAGACAGAAATATCGAATGCTTTACAACAAAAATCACAGCCCACTACCTCCTCTTGTTGTGCAGTGTCTTCACAGATCAGTTTAAGTCAGTTGTTGGCATGAACCAAGACGTTTGAAGGATTTTCACAATCTGTTCAACTGGCCTGTCAATACGAAGTCACCACTTAGCTGGTTTCTGCTTGCAAGAGTATTTTTTCTAAAACAGATCAACCTCGTGCTTTTCTTTTAATTTCCTATCAGATAAGTGAAGAATTTTTCAAGACTAGGATCCTGTTGTTCTTTTGTTGTATGCAAGTCTTAGAGATTTTTAGTGGTCTAAAACAAAGTTAAATAAGACAGTTTTTAATATTGCTTATTTTGACACACAAACTAATTTTGCCTTCTTCCCACATCCCTGCTTCTTCATATACCACAATCTGTTCCACTTCTGTTGTACAAAGCTGTAACAGGGTGCTGGAGACTGCGACAGCTTCAGGAAGGCACAAGACTGGGCTCTTTTTTGTTGTGACATGCCTCATATTGTATATAGGGAGAAAAAACTTGCAACTTATCTCCACAATTACACAAGGCAAGGAACACGTACAGTGCGCGAACATGACGTTCCCCTCCTTTTTTTCATGGCTCCAACTTAACATCTGCAGAACATGGCAAGATTTGCTTCTGGGTGTGGGAAGTACGAGCCGCACAGGGTGGCACACAGCATGTGGGCTCCCGACGTTATTCCCTCCCACGTCACCCACAGGGGGTGCAGAACCGGAGCAGATGTGTCACATGCAGTGACACCTGAAGCCAGCAGCACTGAAGTACAAGGACAACGAGCCAGAAACTGGACCATGAAATTAGTGACAAGGTGCACAATATACAACAAAGGTTGGGTTTTGGTACTTGCAAAGCAGTCTTTTACTTGGAATGCTTTGTGTAACACCAAAGATTGTGTTGAATGGTGCTTTTTTGTTGTTGTTTTGATTCCTTTTTTTTTAAAAAAAAAAAAAAGTAGGCAAGTCCTGGTTGCTACCTTGTTTAAGAAACTAAACTCTTTTGATTACAACGTGCAACAGTGTAAAGATTATACATTTCACAAAGAAAATTACAAATTTTGTCCATAACTGTGCAGAAGCTTTGACAGGTTTCATTCTTCACCCTTACAAAATGGTTTTCTTTCCAAGCAGTTATTCTACTGCTGATTTTGATCTTGGCAACACAGTTGGTCTTACTATCCTTAAGCCTTCCTAATTAGCTCTCAAAAGTAGCAGCACTACAACAGAAACCAGCCATCCGCTTCCCCTCCTCTCCCCTCCACACCTGTAATAATCTTGGTACTACTCAGTGCTGTCAGCTTCCTCAACAACAGAAGAGTTCAAAGGATTGCCTTCTCCTCCTTTTCCCTACATGCAAGTGTAGCTAACCAGTAGTTTATCACCTACTTTGCACCTGTTTCCTACTCATCTTACTTACTGCTTGTCAAGAGAATTCAGGCAGCTGCTCTTCTACAAGCAAAGAGCTCCACACCTGCAAGCTTCTTTGCAGACACAAAGAAAATCCTTAACAGAGTTAACAGTTTAAGAATCAGCCTTGCATCACTTGCTGTTTCTCTGAACAGCTCGAGAATGCCTCCCTGTTCACCACCAAGATCAGTCCTTCTGGACTTAGTTTAGGCGTCCGAAAAATGAGCAGACCAAGTTTGCTTTCTGCCTCCTTGAATGCAGCTTTCAGAGCACTTCAGTACAAGGATGCAGCAGTGCTGCCACGTTATCTGCTAAAAAAAAAAAGGCAGCCCACGCAGCATCTGCAGATGCTTCAGAGCACGTTTGCCTGTATTTCTTGATTTCTTTTCAGGAAAGCCTGTGTGTGAGACCTCACCAGGGAAGGGCACTCTTCTCAGTACAATATTTGAGCAATCACTAGAAACCATTCCACAGAAATTCAACCTCGCAGCAAAGGTCAACCCTAAAATAGAAGTTTCTTTAAGAATATAAGCAATCCCTAGAAACAACAACCTTCTTTTCCTTCCAGAAAGCCCACATTTTTAACAAGTGCAATTGATTAAAACAAGAATTGTATTTAAAAAAAAGTTTAAATACTAAGTCTGATTAATATACTGAGCACAAAAGCAAAACCTTTATTTACCATCACAAGCATATCCAACAACTTCTAACAAAAGGCTGCAATTGGCAGCAGGATAATTTCTTAGTGACTGGCAAGTAAGGCTTTCATAAATCATTGGAATACAAATATGACACATGAACTTAAACACAAGACAAAAAGAACAGACCCAGCTAACAACGCCTGGTGAAATTCCATGCAACGGATTGTGTTTGCTAGGTGGAAAAGATTTGGTCACCGGTGAGATGAATGTCACGCTTAACTTTGTGATACAACAAAGATCCTTCAAATCAGAGATCTAAATACAGAACATGATGCATTTCAAGACTTTGTACATGTTCAAGTATTTTTACCTTTGAGAAAAGCAGATTTTTCTCTTAGTAGATGTTGCTACCTTTAAAGTACACTGGGGTTATTAAAATATTTTGAACCTGAATTATTAATGGGGAAATTGGCTGAATATTCTCTGAATATTTCAATAGTGATCCAAATACAGCATGCAATACTAGCATATGGCTAAGACTTATGCTTCTGAAACCCTCCTAGCCTCTGTAATTCTTCACCAAAATGAGACTCAGTGGGTAATTTCAATACTGTGAGTTCATTTTGCTAGGGACCTTCTGCTTGAACTACAGCTTCAGAGGGAATTTATTCTATGTACTGGTTGGAACGCTGATGCACTTACAAAACAAATTTGATCAGAGCCCCTTTTTATTGTTTGCAAATATATACAATATATTTATATACAATATATTTATATACAATATATTTGCAAAGCTGCTATTCCACCTCACAAGGCTTGGTTCATCGAGTCCTTCTCTGTACAAAGCATGGCACACCCCTTCAGCTGGTTCTTTTTAATTGCCAAGACATCGTACAGGGCAACACCAGGTTACAGTCGAACCACTCGTAAGAATAAAGCTCTGTCTGAAAGTTCAGTTGGTGGTCAACTGCTGCCCCCATCACGTTACAATGCCAACAGTGAGCTACCTAGCGAAAGGGATGAAAGATGCACTTTTCCCACTTCATCAGTCTTTTTTTTTTTTTTTTTTGTGGTCTAAGCAGGAGGAAAAAATCACCTTAAAAGTTTCTTGAACTCAGAAATTCACTAGAAAGTTGGTCTCTATGATCCAGTAAGCAGCATCAACATGTTATCCTGCTTTTCACTTCTTTTGCAGAAACTATTACACTCACTTGTGAATATTCTTACTGAAGCAGTGTCTGAATTCTCTTCAAGCTTTTTTTTTTCAGCTCAGATTGGTTTCACTGCTACGAAAAACAGCAGTGGAAAACAGAGCATGTTTAAAGAGGCCAGTGCCTCCCTGCATTTTTCCTATCTTGTGAATCTCCCACGCTGTCCATTATGCACGTATACCATGCTGCAAACCAGGATAGCCTAGGAACAAACAGCAAGGCAGCAATTGCATTGATGTGTAAGTAGTGCAACAGCAAGCAACTAATCTGGTTTACAAGGCTTGGAAAAGGCATCATTCACTTATGTGATGCAAGTCTTCAGGAATGTTTTTGCAATTACAACATTTTGCAATAACCCTACTTTCTATCTGTCAATGTAGAAGTATCATAGCACCAAGATGTATCCAGACACTCCTTAATCAAATATGATAGTCAAGAACTACCAGAGTATTGCTAAATCATCACATTTTACCCCTGAAAGGTGTCCCACAGCAGAATGGACCAATGCTCTTGACCAAACCAAAAGTCCACCAAGACCTTAGTACTGCCACAAACAGAAGCTTTCAGAAGCCTTTTGCTGAATGCTTTCAGATACTTCTTTTCCTACAGCAGCACCCTGATTGTCTGAGATGACTCAAATATTTGGTAAATGACAAACTGTGTTACTGTAGCTTTTTGATTAAAATTCAATGTCGTTCTGAATGAAGAGAGGTGTATGGCTGATTATTTGCCATCTTTGATGCAGCCTGGGATTCAGCAGCTGCTTCAGCAGCTTAATTTCCTTTTGCTTAATTTGTGGAAGTATATGTGGTCAAACATCTGGACAAATTTTTGTACTAACTGACCAATAACATTAGCTACTGGCTACATTGGTTCACTGCTATCAGGTTTTCTAGCTATAAATCCTGTTTCCAAGAGCTTGAAATTCAGAGACATCCTTGCCAGTCAATCCACTCGATCTCCTCTTGCTACCCTCCAACTACCAGGACCCAAAAAAGATGCTTAACATCTTTTTTAACAGTAGGTAACTTGGTTTTGATCAAGACAAAAAAATCCTCTTTTAGTCTTGGTTAATTACTCTTGAATTCCTCATTTGAGAAACCAAAGCCCCCCTGAATGACAATCAACAAAAACAACAACAAAAACATAACCTAAACAGACATCGTGTTTACTTTCTTGCAATAGTCTGATCTTAGGAAACTTTATCTTTGCCAGTGTTACAAAGGCAAGTCAACCATGAGATGTTTCTGTCTTGAATTTAAACCATATTCTGTTCATGGAACATTACCATTTTCTATCAGCATTCCATCTGTTATTAGGTTCCTTGGATACATGACAGCAAGCACTTTTTTTGCCCTTTAAACTCAATTTGTGGTTTTTCTCAAACAGAAAACACACAACACTTTCCACAAATATTTAAGCATGTCTTTGAGTACGTAAGACTTCCTAACTCTCACAAGACAGCATGAGACAGAGAATCAGAGGGGAACAGATCCTTTTCAAATTTTGTCTCCTTTCCCCCAATTTAATTTTTAGTTCTTCAAAACAGAAGCATTTTCTCCTCCTAATATCTTATGATAAGAAATAGTATTATATACTTTCTTCACTAAATATAACAGATTTAAGTGAATTACAAATGTGTTATCTTTCTTTAAATAAGCCTATACAAATCTACTTAAAATTATTTTTCTGTTATAGAAAAAAAAGTTTACACCCTAATTTTTATTTAGCAAGCCAAACAACAACAACGACAAAATCAAAACCCTAACTGCTTTCCCCTTTCATTAACAGGACAATAGTACAGACTTTTTCCCTTGCAAGTCACAAATAAAAGTGCATCAGAGTTGGGGGGAGAAGTGTTCCTCAGATGAATAGTTAGCAGTGACTTATCATAACTGATCACAGCTGCCACCTGACAACAGAGTAGGACAGATAAGGACTCTAAATGTCCTGAAGGGATTGCATAACTGACAAAATTACAATTCAGCAAAGTACCAGCTGCAGTATGTTTAAAGGGATATATCACAACATATAACAACAAACAGTATCACTTTATTCATTTAAAAATTGCAGAAAGAAAAAAAAAGTAATAAAACCCTCAGATGCCTAATCCTAATTTAGGTCATAAGAATACCTAAACAGAAAAAAGGCAGCAACTACTGAGGCTTTCATTTTCTAGTGAGCTGCAGTTTAGAGGACACATAAGACATGGAGCATTTTGTTCTTAAACTCCTAAAAATAAAGAAATGAGCAAGCTGCACATTTTCATCAAATATTTACGTACCATCTTCCATGTCTTCTTCGGTGTTGTTATGTCCATCAGCCATTGCTACATTCCCATTAATGACAGGATTTTGAGTAATTCTTGGGGGATCATCTGCATCTCCAGCTAACATAGAAAAATAAAAAAAATACATATTATTATGCTGTATTAACATTTCTATCTCCAGCAATGTTTATGAGATAACCACGACACAAAAGGCATGCTTTTTCCTGCAGAACAGTATCCACTGAAGCTGTAGTGCAACTATTGTACAGGTATGCACCTCACTGTAAAAAAGACACTTAGGGATTGAGCAAAAAGTCCATGTTAATACAGAACACAAATATAAAAGACAACTTGATTTTTAAACTTGCAAATGGCGTTACACTCTGTATTTCATAATCATATCTTTTTTAAAAATTAACCTTTAAATGACTTTTTTCCTGCCATTCCACCTCTTTATAGATATACTTCTAACATCAGACATGTAAATTAACAATCTACTTCAGGACTTCTTCAGTGCCACTGCTTTTTAAAGGAAAACTAAACATTTAATCAAACGTAAGGTTATGTTTTTAAATCTTACTTGGAAAACTTTGGAAGGAAAATCCTTTCCTGTCTCAGGACCATTTTAGAGGTAACATTTTCCAGTTTCTAGCCACTACTGCTACTAGTTTTGCTATGATAACCATTTTAACACGTAAATGCAACTAAAACAGGAGATGTGAAACAACTCTGTGAACCATAGAACAGAGTTTCAGAGATGAATTGCCTCAGCATCTTCCTGATGAACCCAACAAGAGAACACCACCTTCTTGCACTGCTCTGCACCAGAAGCTGACTGATCACTTCAGCACTTACTGCCACGTGCTTTTCCTCCATATACATTCTTGAACAAACTCTTTCCCATCATGGAACCAAAACCCGGCCCCCCTTTACCGCCAGCCCAGGGGCACACATGACCCCAGAGGAAGAAGCCCGTGGGCAGCCCCCCAGTCAGCGCCCACCCAGCACCTCCCCGCGCCCCGTCAGCACCTTGGACAGCAGCGCCCGCTTGGCCCGGGGCACCCACGGCCCCCAGTGCCCACGGGAGGAGCGGGGCTGGGGACTGGGGGGCTTGGGGGGGTTGGGACAGGGGACAGCTCCCTCGGGATCCCCCTCCGCCCGCTGCTCTGCCTTTGCCCGTTTCGTGCCAGAGGAGCGACAAGTGGAACGCGCACTCGCTGCACGACGGTCGCCGACCCTGTACGTCCTGAGGTCACCGACCCTGTACCAAACCCGCTGCCACCTGGGTGAGAAGCGAGGTAGCATCGGGCTGCCTCAGTCCGCCCACTGGGTGTTGCAGCCTCCTTACAGTTCACGGTACAGAAGGAAAGAGACGCAAACGACAGGCATTCCTACCCTGTTGTTACTGAAGCAGCAGCTCTGCGAGGAAATCCCCAGAACAAACAGCCTCTGCCTTGTGCATCAGCACAAACCCACCTGAGGTTTGCTCCTGGACCAGACACAAACAACTATAAACTTTGACACTGACCCATGACTTTCAGAGGCCTGCTGGGTTACAGCACATCTCACTGAGGTGCGAGTGCTATTTAAATGCTGAAGACACAAGGCATGCAGTGCCCACACTAAAGCGTGAGCCTTCCTCACCTCTCCTCAGAAGGATGATAGCAAAATCAGTGATGAAGCAAAGTTTGGGTTGCACTAGACACAGGTTTGCACAAGATTAAAGAAGCCCATGCTGGCAGGCATCAATACCAGCAATGCTACAGCACAGGAAGTTCAAACAAACAGCACCCTACTACAACAGAATCAGGGAGGGAGAGGTTTAAACTGCTGCAATTCAAGAAGAGGGTGACAAAAAGGAGAGTAAAAAGTACAGATCACTATGTTTATTTCCACAGCTTGATGCTTTTTTTTTTTTTCCTTTCTTGTTTAACAGCATGGAACAAGCCTAAGAAGGAAGCCATCCATCCTCCAGGTCCCTTCTCCCCAGGATCACCCTGCCTGCTCGCAGCAATACCGCTGCTCACACACCAAACTGGAACAATTAAAGCCCAGTTTTAAAGTTGCCAGCAAGCTAACTTCATATCCAGAAACAAATTGAAGCAAACCGTTGAGGAATAGCTGGTTCTTCACCAACAAACAATTTTTCACACAGAGAATTTAAATGTTGAAATCATGTTTTATTGGGAAATACCCATCCTTAGCTAACTCTAGAGGTTTCTATGAGATACCGCTCTACGATCCACATGAGCAGGAGCAGTGTGCAGGGAGAAAACACAAGCTATATCACAGCAAAAGCAATCAACTTAAGACACTACAGATGCAGCTTCTGAGAGATACTACTTAGTGATAAGATAAACTGAATCACAATGCATGCTGCTGCTTCTCCTGACAGATATTGACACACATTTTGTAACACAGCCTTCAGATAGGGAAGACATAATAGTAACAAATGTTTTCGGCTGCTGTGAATAAAGGAAGTTTATGATTTCTAATAAAACTCAACAATTACTGTAAATGCTTTGCACAAGGCAAACACAGACTTTGTTTAACAGATTTGCTAGCAAGCAGTATGACAACATTTGTTTTTGAACCAAGCATTGAAAATTGAGAATTGATGTCTTCCTCTGTTGTCCTGAAGAGGAAAGAAATGTCAAATTGCAACAAGATTTAATAATAATAAAAAAAAACACCAACAAAAAACACCACTTTTCTTAGCCTCAATCCAAAGAGCTCTTAGCATTATACAAGGCAGGATGAAGAAAAAACATGTGTCCACACAGGTCAGGAAGGCCTTCCTCCCGAACACACTGCTGTCTTCAGCACAGCTTAAACCACCTTGGGTCAACAGCACCCAAGTCATGTCACCCGTCAGTTCCTAGACCAGAACACCCAGTTTTAATTGTATCCTTGAAATAAAGGCACAATCTAATAATCAACAAAAATTTAACATAAACCACATAAATGAAGAAGGTAGTACAACAAAGCATAAAATGACCTTATGAATAAGGAGTGCCTTCAACTCCTGAAATACAGTACTACAAAATACTAAGTTACTGTAGCCTCCAATACTTCAGACAAACACTGTCAGTAAAGAACACTTGTTTTCTGTCTCCTAAAATGCAACACTTACAACTGTTTAGATATTGTTTTATTAGAAAAAGAAATGTAGGACATGGTGAACAGTGACGACAAGTTAAACATTTAGGGTTGTATACAGTTTTCTATCTATTCATGCCACTGCACTACTAAGAAACCAAACAGCTCCGAGTGTTTAAAGAGGGTTTCTGCAGTTTGGAGGCTCTGTTAGCATCTGAAAAGACGCACTTCAGGTATTAGCAAGTTTGAGTGAAACAGCTTTTGCTTATTTTCTGAAAGATCATGAATGCTGAAGTGAAATCAAGTCTAAGAAACTGGCGTATGCAACCAGAAAGACACTGGAACATGACAGTACAGTTTAGGGAAGCAGTGAGAAGCAAGTCACCTTACACAGATAAATTACTGGATCATACACAAATTAGTGTGCATCAAATTACTGTGTACTCCTCATCACTCATTAACAAAGTCTATCACTGAAGAGTTCAGATGAAAGCCTGAAAGCAAAGTGGTTATTCGAAATTCAGAATTCTCTGGAGCTACAATTATGCCAAAGGATGCCAGCTCTTATGGAAAGGTTTTTTTAAAAAAATCTCCTCTTTATGGAGGGTGACCTCAACATTAACATAGGTAAATACTCACAATGTTAAGTAATCAGAATGCAAATAGCACAATGATTGAAAAAGCCTGGACTCAAAAAAGCTGTTCAGATGGATTCAGCTGGTTTAGTAGGATGAACCCAGTGTCACTGTAAGATGTATTGCTCTATTGTTTTACTGTTCACAATAATTCAAATCTACAGGGAAAGAAAACTCAAAGAATGCTGTATTTTTTTTCCTATTAATGAGAAAGCAAAAAAGGATTTTGTCAAGATAATGTGGCTTCTGAAACAATATGAGGCCTGTTAAATTCGTACTGAAAAATCCTGGAGAATTTCACACATCTCCAAGATATAGGATAGGTAGCTCAGCAGCAAATGTGCTTGCAGTCACAGGTAAGCAAAAGCCACAGACTGACCCCTCTATGGCAGTAATTAAAGTAGTAGCAGTATTCTGCCATTAAGGCTGACAGCAGCGAGCTACTAGCCTCACAGGTTTCAGTCATGACTTGTGTCATACCAAGTACTCAAATTTTGAAAGATTATCTACAGTGTTTCTCGTTAGCTTTTGGATCTGGCAGTCAGCGAGGAGAAACTGAAGCAGTCTCCGTAGCAGGTTATGAAAAAACTGTTTCCTTTTGAGGTTAAACAGACCACAGTTTTGGAGTAACAGTGACACTAAAAACATATGGTTTATCATGTATGGCTGCCTCATGATGACAACCACCAGCACTGAGGACTTGCCCGTGTCTCTACGGTTCATACAGACCTCCATGCAGAGCCTCCACAACTACTCCTGAAAGGACGAGTGAGAAGCTCCGGCGTTCACAAGGCGAAGGGAAGTCCTACAGCCGCTTGCTGCTGGCAGCAGCCTCAGGAGCTGCCCTGCAATGCTTCAGATCCAGGATTCTGCCTTTATGGGGAGAAAGGCGAAAAGACCAGCCTTTCTCCCTCGCTGCCGAGCATTCTAGAATCTCAGCCTTTGTTACTTCACATAAGACTTTAAAATGCCTTCTAATGCCTTTTTAAAACACATATATAATAGTATGTAGACAGACTATGCAAATCTCACTGAAAAATGAGTGAAATCAGTCTTGCAGCAGTCAAATTACACCAGCAGCAGAGGGTATCAATCACTTGCTGAACATAAAAGCCAAGGCCAACTTTCCATCTCAGTGCCAGAATTCATTGGACCACTTGAAGCTGGAAAAGGACCTTCTGAGACAGCTTTGCTGAACTGCTGATCTGCAGGGCTTGTCATGAGTCCTTTTCAATTTAGGGAAATACAGCATCTTTACAGGATTTTTTAAAGTAGCTATATTAAAATGCATCAGGGACTATACGATTCAAAATACCAATACGACATTGATAATACCACACAGCTGAAAAACAAAAACAAACAAAAGCCACACCATTGCTAGAAAACATCCTGAAACAGAGCTCAGTGATTCTAAGTGCTACTTTAAATAATCACGTCTTCTGCCACCACGCTGACCTTTACTAGGCATTGATGAGACTCATTCCAAAAACCTCACAGAATACTACTTCTTGAAAGCAAACAAGAAACTTCCAATAACGTGGCGAAGAGGAAAGAATAAATACCCCCCTTCGATGGAAACAATTGTGCAGACAGGTTACTTCACAGCTCTCTGCAGCAAAGATTCCCCAAACCATAAGCGGTGTGCAGGAATTCTACTGAGTCAGTGGAACTGGGTTTTATACAATTACACTGGAATTTTACAAAAAAGCCTGTGGGTTTCCAGTGACTGGATCCCCAGGAGCCGGGAAAGCCCTGCTGTGAAGGCAGAGTAACAGGCACCACTCCCAGGAGGCAGGGGGTTAAACACACAACAGACACAACCAAACAAGTTGTGTGATCTCAAGAAACCTAACTTAGAGCACCCCATCTTTGAACAACTAGAACTGTTCAAAGGAAAGATTTATAAAATTATTCCCCTGATGGAAGAAAGCGACCAGCTTGCTCTGGAAGAATTCAGCCTTTCAAAAGTGAGAGAAAATATTTGGCCTCTAAATCCCTACCTGCAGTTAGCATACAAACACTACTTCTTACCTGCACAAAGGGACTTAGGAGAAAGGAAATTAAACAAGAAGTGTGCTGCAGTTCCATTTTTTAAGGCACTCTGAGGTTGCTGTAATGCAACAACCAATTTCTGTACTTTGACTGCCTTTCAAAAGGCATCCAAAAAATAAAGCAGGCGCCACCCCAAACATTTTCAAAAGACGGAATAAAGAGATGGAACTCAAGCTGGCCGGGTAGAGGAGGAAGGAAAAAAGAAGTAGCTAAATCAGTAAGATCCTGAAGACTGATGTGAAGGTATAGATTGTTGCTGTCACAGATGTTTCCATGACTTGTAAAAAATCATGCAATTACAGCAAAGAGTTAACTTTCGTATTAGCAAAATGGTGGGTGATTTGTGCCCCTCCCCCCAATTTTCTTTTAATTTTTATATTTTTTCTTCCCTCTTTCATTACTTGATCCAGTGTCAAATGGCACTGTGTGCAAGCCCCTAAACTAGAAAGCTATAAAGGACACTAAGTAAAACTTAAGGAGAAGCATCAGAAGGCAAGAGGCGAGCTTGCAGGCGAAGGAACAAAGGTGTTGTGGTCACAGGATGAGAAATGACCTGTAGCAAGGGAGGGAGGCACGGTTTAATGGTCCATAGTAATTTCAAAATTTGCCTTAGCAAATTTAGTAGAAAGAAAATAGAAGATACATTTATTTACCAAAGAGAGAGCAAGTAGCTAATGTTAGTTCTTTAAAAAAATAAAAAAGAATTATATAGAAGTCTCTTGCCCTGTAGCTGTCATCTGAAACAAATAATTATTGCACTATTGACTGAATTGCAAATCCCCCACAGTCAGAGACGATGCTACACAAGACAGTAAATGAAGAAAACATTACTGGGATGGGAAAACCTCCTGGAAGCAGACTCATCCCTGCCATGCCTAACGAACATTTAACAATGACCAGACAGCCAGTAATGCTGTAGCCACCACTTATTACACTGATCAATCATTATGTTGCTGTTGTCTTGTGTTCCTATCATTACGTCTGCCTGCTAAAGAGAACATTTTGACAAAATATGGGATGGTAAGAGTGTTTTTATGTTGTGTCAGTGTACCTAATGAATCCAAAAGGTATGACCTTAGTAAGTTACAGGACTATTACATTCTCAGATAAACCAGAGTTACCCTAAGAACCTTCTGAACATCAAACATGCATGAGAGAGACATCACAGCAAATAGTATCTGAAACCTCATCCTACTAAGAAAGCTCTGAAAGATGCCAACCTCTCACTAACCTGTTTTTACCCATTCCACAGTGCCACAAGCTCCTCAGCAGTCATCCGGGCAAGAGAAAGTCTGCTGAGAATCATTCCATAGTTTGTTTTCTTAGTCTGCTGAGCTTTGCTAGCTTCGGTTACACAGAAGGAAAACTACACAGTAGAAAACTACCAGACCCAGAAGAAAAAGGAAAGATGACTGCTTCTGGCTCCCATGTAGTACTCAAACCAGTAAGCAGAACGGTTGACAAGACAAATAATTTTCTTCCACGACAGGGGAAAGGCTGAAACATCAGAAGTGTCATGACCCATTATAGCAAGAACCACTGGACTTGCACTGCCTTCTCTTCACTGCATCTAGAGGAGCACGGCTAGAGAAGCAACCATCCTAACTCGTTAAGTCTTGTCTCTGCACATTCCAGAGATGATAGCATGATTACATTTTTGCTGAAGACAAGGCACTTGGTCCCAACCTACTGAACACACCCTAAACAATGTGTTTTTCCAGTATCACACCCCTCTTTATGTTTTACTGCTCTACTGACTAATTAATTGACTTATCTCTAGCAACAACAAACACTAAGCTCTTCGGCAATCATCACTAGAAAGGCTGAAAAACTACTTAAAGAAAAGTGAACTTCTAACATAGGGAAAATGATACATTCTCAGCTGGAGCCTGGGCAGTCCAAGCATCATGGAGCACTTCTGTTTACCTGTGACACTACACTCGGAATGCTGCAATGCTGTGATCACATGCTTTGTGCTTTAAAGACAGACAAATTAATAATTAAATAAGCTTGTTTGGGTAGTACTGTGAACATGTTATGGGGCTGGTGATTATGCTGCCTTTAGCCTGATACACCTCTCTTTCAAGTATAGAAAAGCATATGGCTCCACCACCCGACCCAGCCTAATTTTGACCCGTCAGTCAGCTACATACATACCCAGAAGTCATCTCTGAATCATCTTGGCTGAGTACACTTCTCAAATTCTAAAGTTTTGGGGTATTAAAGCAAAATACCATGGCTGAATTCTTGCTACATACTTAGAGCAGCGAAAAAAGCTTTGCACTTGTAACAATAATATAAAATATTACTTTACCCTTTCTTAAAATGAGGGTTAGTATGATTATATACAGTACTTGTACGATGAGCTCTGGAGGTAGGATGATTTTGTGTAGTTACTTTTGTAACCTAGTTAAAACATCATTAGCCATTACTTTAATTTCTGAAATACTCGTTGAGAACGCATTTGTGAAGGGAGAGGGAGAGGGGCAGAGGAAGTGGAGTTAATGGTATTTCTTTCTCATCGGAGAACACAAGCAACTCTAAATCCAGGCTTTTTTGCTGTGCTGTGAAGGAGTCTAAATCGGATGTGCTCACAAGAAATGACTCCTCTTAGCCTAATTATGCAACTACTAAACCTGTTTTAAAGGTAACCATTACAGCATAGCAGCTAAAACCACAAGCCAAGTCACCTACAGACTTGGTCTGGCAGTCCTATGGCAAGTCTCTGATGATGTGAAAACACTGCTTGGTACCCAGAGCATGGGGATTTGGGCACCAGGCATCATGCACGTACTGCTCAGTTTGGATGCACAGGTAGGAGATCTTGGGACCTGCTAACCACAGTACCTGACTGCATTGTTCTTGAAGTGGTACTTGTATAAAAAACAACTGCCATGGGCTCTAATTAAGCGTGCTGAATGCTACAATGATTTGAACTATTAAATGGAAGCAAAGAGATACGCTTAGTTTTATAAGAGAGAACTGTAAAGGCTGCTGCGTGTGCTGGTTTGTCTTGTACACTTAGCTTTTATTTTGTAGTCAAAACGAATTCAGAATGAGGGCAGAGAAAACAGAGTAGATATATTCATTCCCTGTACATAAAAGGTGACTAAATGAGGGTAAGCAACATGCCAGACAGAACCTGGGGCAGGGGGACAAAGAATGCCCAAGAAAACAATTACTTTCCACTTGCAAAGTAAGGGGCATTACATGAAATCACATGAAATTTAAATTACTATAAGCAATCAAATAAAATAATTTTTCAAGAATCACATGAAACATTTTGTCAGAGAATGCTGTAGAGCTCAAGCCACCTTACTAGCACTTTTTGGCTCAGAAGCAGTGGTGTCGGTTCAAAACAGGAGGTCCACAAAGCAGAGTGCTACCAGGGGCGGGGGGGGGGGGCTAGCAGGGGGTGGGGAGGGACGCTGCTGGGGGTGTCCTGCCAGGCCCCACGTCTTACAGCTCAGGGACGTCCTGACCTAGGGATGGTGCCTCTGCTTTTGAAAATTCCCTGTGAGGGTGTCCCCCACTTTTCAAACCAGCATACATCACCGGTGTTTACAAGATCCCAGCAAAGAGTGCCACTGTTTAGCTGTCTTATACAAAATAACTCTTTTTGTTTTCAACATACCCTCTGATGTTGCATTTGACATTCTCCAGTTCTTAAACTGCTGCTGCTTCTCCCTCTCCTGCTACTTGTGCCTTCCAGGCTTTTATCGTATCTCCTCAGTTATCCATGAAGGTAGTGCCAGACAGCCGCTTCCTAGTCTATTTAGTCATTACTGCTACAACAGCCATTTAATATCTTTGATGATTTTTATTTTCCTTGCTGCATTTTTTTTTAAACTTCTGCTGGACCTTTTCAAAATGGAGAAAAAAAGCAAAAAAACAAGGCTGTTAAACCAGGCTGCACTCAGTATTCAAGATGCAGAACCACAGTGAACTTATACAAAGCATATATTATTCCCATTCACTTCCAAAAGCAAAGAAATAAATGGAAGATGACTCCATCAAAAGCTGTTAAAACACGAGGAGGCAGCCTAAGGAGCCTCAGAAAACCCTCAGGGCACAGGCAGTGGAGAAGTGAGTGCTCCATGTCTTAACATTCACCATAGGTATCTGCTGCTGACAACCCTCAAGATACAAGGCATCAGGTTAAACACAATGTTTGCTTAATACAGGATGCCTGATCTTACGGAGATATGTGGGGTTTTCATAAGAAGCTTTTGACATGGAAAGTCTGTAAACAGCCTAAACAGGAACAGTGTAGGAAAAAAAAATCCAAGGTTCCTAACTCAGAAGGCAGTTTTAGATCGTCTATAATCCTTAATGTGAATACAAATTTGGTTTTCAGACTAACAGAGCGCCTGGGCCATGTTTCCCTTCCACTTCCAGGAACACAATCCCAGCTGCCAGGGAGCATCCATACAGTGTGGAAGGGCTTTGGGGCGCAGGCTGAACCCCGGCTCCCCACCCAGCCCTGTACCCAGCGCGGGGGCTTCACCTCCCATGACTCCCTCCAATTCCCTCTGAAGATTTCCTCCTCGCTTCCCTCTGACGATTTCCTCCTTGCTCGACGTGCGGCCGCAGGGCGCTGAGCTGGGCCTGCGGGCGTCCGGCCCCTACGGATGCAGCCTGTGCCGGGGTCATGGTTACACATAGGGGTTAACGACAACAAAAAAGCCCTGAATGATTTCAGTCCTTTATGGGAACTGACATACATGGACACATCCACGTCCTGCCAAAGGAGGAACCTGTAAGGTTTCCTCAGAAAGGCAAGGAGCGTTGTCACCAAAAGCATTATTTCCTTGTGGAATTCAGTTTTCAGCACGTTTAGGTTTAATAACACAAGTTGCAAGCAAACATAATGGTAAATGATTTTAAGAGATTCCTACTACAAAAAATCAATGCTTTGGGTTAATTTCACCATTCGTTTTCACTGTAATTAACAAAAAGTAATTATGCTGTCATCTAAAACTAACAACCGCAGAGTGAGCAAAACAAGAAACGTTCCTTTTTCAAACGGGATGTTTTACAATGGGCTAGAACAAAAAAGCAGTTTCTTGGCCAAAATGCAGATTACAAAATTTCTATTTTCCACCAGTTCCCCAAATTCCTGAAAGATACTGTTCCCACGAGTTTTTGAGGTTGTTATTTAATAAGCTAAATTACCCGATCTCCCTTGTTAGCACTTTTCCATGTTCGAGAAAAACTTCAGCAGGCCAACGACGACAAGCAGAGAAGGGCAGGCTGAGAGACCTGGGTCTGTTCAGCCTCGAGAAAAGACTGAGGGGGGATCTTGTCAATGTTTATAAATCCCTTAAGTGTGAGAGACAGAGGGATTTGGCCAACCTCTTTTCAGTCATTTGTGGGGACAGGACAAGGGGCAATGGCCACAAGATGGAGCCCAGGAAGTTCTGCCCCAACATGCAAAAGAACTTCTTCATGATGAGGGTGACAGAGAACTAGGACAAGCTGCCCAGGGAGGTTGTGGGGTCTCCTCTGGAGATATTCAAGGCCCATCTGGAGGCCTACCTGGGCAACCTATTCTAGGGAACCTGCTTTGGCAGGGGGGTTGGACCTGATGATCTTTTGAGGTCCCTTCCAACCCCTACAATTCTGTGTAGAAAACCTATCCTGCACGTCAGAAGTGGGCCCATTTGGGCAGCAGTTTCCGCAAAGATTTTTGGGGTCTGGGCACTCCCAGGAAACCACAGTCATTACACTTCTGGCCAGCGTTAATTTAATGAATCATCTGCCAGGTGGCTGCTCTGCCTTTTCAGTCCTTGCAGTACAAATGCCAGCAGTCACTGAAATCACTGAAAAAGCCTTAACACGGGACTGAATGCAGAGTCTTCCTCGGTCTTCACAACAGAATCAGTAGGTCCCCATGCAGCTTAGGCTTTGCTCAGCATTCACTTTTACGTAAGATTTAAACTTGATTTTCCCTTTCATTCTGACAGTAACCTATTTTTTCCACTGCAGCACTAATGCAGGCAAATAATTACTTGGGCTCCGAGAAAGAGGTGGTTATTGCTGGAAAGCCTTCTGAACATCAGCTTCTCCTTACTGCTTCAAAAATGGAATTTACTACACTGAAAACATCCAAACGCTAGCAGGCACCAAAATCAGTATTAAACCGCGTTAATTATTTCATACTATCTACATGAAGAACACCTTCCTTCAAACAAAGAGAGTTAAGCCACAGCTCTAAAACCCTTTCCTGCAGAAACGTAAGGACTTGCTGGCATTGGCTTCCATTATTTACAGAGGAATTCACAGAAGACTGCAGGACAGGAATTTTCTAATTCTCACTTAAACACTCCACTGACAATTTTATCCCTTTTTTTTGTCAGCAACTTGAAGTCTTTTTTTTTTTTCCCTTTTGAATGAAAACATAAGAAAACTTTAAGAAGTGACCAAAAAAATTTTCCTGTTTGACTACTCAAGCATTAAACATCCAACCAATTGTTCTGGTGCCAAAGGGCTGCCATAGGACCACGTAGCCAAGTTCTCATATTAGTTAAGCAAACACAATCGGAAAAGAAGTATACTTTGTATTTTACAGAAATTAATACACGTGCACAAAAGGCACAACCATGCAGACATTTTGAGGCCAGCTTTCTCTTCCAAAACCTACATAAACGCACCGAAATCACTGGGGCAGAAATACTGCTGTAGATTCCCCCATATCTGCATCAGCTGACAACAGCTAGACTCAGGTCTCCAAAAATCAAGCATCTTGGAAAACAAACAAGAATGAAAAGAGTACCTACTGATAAACACTGCAACCCCTGTAAAGCAGCCATCATTTTTAGGGTGATTCTTTATCACAGACACAGCTTCTTGAACTGTACACATCATACAGTATCATTTGCAGCTGCAAGCCTCAAAAATACATGGTTTATGCAAATCGTGCAAAAAAACTATTTTAGTAACAGAAATTTGAGAGAGACGTTCAAGAAATGAGGCTGTCTGCCTATGCAATTTAGATTTCACCTTGCAGTGCAACCAAGTGAATGACAGGTGGGGAGATGATGCTTTGGACGGACTTTGTTTTATATGATGGGGCTCTTGCATATTGCAGCTCTCTCATTAATGCCCTTATGTGTCAGAACCCCAAATAACTGTTTCTCCGTAACCCTCTCTCCAACCCATTCCAAGGTTAAGGGCACTTCGTGTCCTCCACAGCCTTTGCTCCCCTGAAAGGCATTGGATTTCCCTCTGTTAGGAGCCACGCCACTCCACCTACAGCACCCTCCCAGTACCTCCAGCTGACTGGGGGCAGCATTTCAAAGTGTCCATGCCGCATGCTGAGGAACATTTATCTCTTTACTTCAGAGTCTTCCTGATAAAAGCTTTATTTTAGTTTTCTCTGAGAATGGAGAAAGAATACCAAGTTGGTCATAAAATTTATCCTTTTTCCTTGAAAAGCCAGTCACCTCACATTGGGCAATGATTGTAACTAGCACACTGCTGAGCAAAAATGCATCCTGAAGAGTGAGTTATACTTTACTGCTTACATGTTTGTTGTGTATTTGCTTTCTTATTTATTGCATATTTCATTTGTTGCTCCACGAGCCAAGCCCTCAGACTGTATTTCAATAGCATTCTGGACAACCATTCTCAGAGCACAAAGGCAACAAAACAGACTTGAAAATGTGTTTTAGAGCAGCTGACTACTGCGTGTCAGCCACTGAATTAAATCTTTCTTATGCTCTGCAAAACACCCTAATTCCACAAATACACTCCCAATCTCAATACTCTATTCTTTCTGGCAAATCTTCCTAACTACTGCTATTTTTGCTCCATTGCTTGCACCACTCATCTGAAGCAAATTTTGAGGACTTCCAAAATTAATTACTGCCTTCCTGCTTTGCCTCTGGCGAGAAGCTGGTAAAACATCACCACCAAATTAAGCTGTATCTCAAGTCCCTCATTCTATTGATGATAAATGGTTCTTCCTTTGTCTCAGGAAACCCGGAAGTCCCAAAAGTCTTCTCCCCACCCTTTATTTTCCTCTCGAATGATGTATCACTTGTGGCTTGTGTCATCATCAGACATTACAAACGAGGTGACTGCTCACACACCGCTGGAACAGAAACCCTTACTGGTCGCACTCTTCTTTTGATCTATCTAGGCCACTTACACTTCTAGCTATAGCTTCTATCCCACAAATGCTGTCAGTATTTTATGTATACCCTTGGAGCACGAGAAAGCAGATTTATTTTTTCCAGTCCTCCCCCTTACTGGATCCTCAGCTCATTTCCTCTCTTCTTCCCGGACTCCTTTTCCATGACTTGGAAACCCAACACTTTTCCTTGGAGGAATGGAGAAATGGTGAGCGTAGGACAGGGCAAGGCAGCTGATCGGAAGAGAGGACAGAGAAACAAATGCAGAGAGAGAGGTATACCACAAACTGTTCAGAATGAAATTCCTGGCATTTTTTTTTTAAACTATGTATTATTCAATTAAGAATCTATATGGATTTATTTCTCCTTTCAGAAGCAGTCATGACACAAGTTAAGAGATCTTCCTTAAGAAATAAAGTTCATTAAAAACATTGACAGCTAGTATGAATCCTTTGAAGGTTTCTTATCTAAAAGTTTTTTGTTTGTTTGTTAACACCGTGAACTAACAGAATCGAAGAAAAGAGCTCCAATTTGAATGCCATTACATTCAAGTTTGGCAAAACAAAAGGAAACAAAACCCAAATGTTATGGGTCAAAGTCAGAGTAAGATACGGATTTATGAATGATTACAGAGAGTCGATTTGCAGAAGCAGCAATAGTTTAGCTGCAACTTTTATTCATAGTGAAATACTCTTCCATTTCTATGGAATACTCGTTTCCATTTTTGCAAGGAAAAGATGTGTCATGCCATGCTTTTGCAGTAAAGAATAAGAAGATATAAGAGACAAAAAGAACTAAGACAAGACAGACTTGAGGCTGAAAAGAGAAGGGTTTTTTTTGCTGGAGGTTACTGGGGGGAGAAGCTGCGCTCTGGGGCAGAGCACTCAGACCTGCAAAAGAACCGGCCAAAGCAAACCCTTTGATATGATATTCAGTTATTTCACCTACTTGTAAGCACCTGGGTTTGTGTAAGTGCAATATGTTGTGTTTATTGGTGTAGTAACACAACACTGGCATACTTCTAACAGCTAAGCTACAGAAAAGGAAATTCATGTGTGCGCATGTAACAGGAGAGCCTTTCTTTACCTGTTTAAGCTTGTTCACTAACCCCATCAGACACACTACATTGTCTATAATTTTACCTAGCAGATACACTTGTTTTTTTTCCTACTACATCCTTTGACCATTAAAATGTTAAAGAAATAAACACACATGCCATTTGATTTGCTCTAGCTCATATGGCTAAGTTTATGTATTTTAATACTCCTGTGGATGCTTTACTCCTGATGCATTTTCAGCACATTTTAAGATCAAAGAAACCCCCACAAACAAGGAGAGAGAGACAAAGGATGAGTGAGCAGATGTCTGTCTCACTTGGGCTTAGATAGTCTTGGTAAACAAGAGACGGCTCTAAACATCCGAATGATAACCTGTAGGACACTAGACATCTCTTGGATTTTATTAGGCTGTCTACCGTGCTCTAGGAACTTGCCTCTCTAGCAAGGCCCTGGGATTTATCCCGTACACTGTCGTATGGCAGGAGAGAAATCACCCATCACAAGGACCATGCTGCACAGAGATATCCTGGCCACTAGTACTGCGCTGCATGATCCAAGACAAAAGCAGTGTGCATTCATCAAACAACCCGCTACCACTGCCACCCTCTGTCCTGTTAAAATGTTTGCTAAGTATTGACACGGAATGCACGACCCCAGAACACCAAGGGAACCCTTCCAGTACAGCTTATAGACACTTTGTTTCTAGATTTCATTATCGTTCCTACCATCATCCCTACCTAATAGATGCAGTGTTCCCAGCCATGTGTTTTTTAAAGTCCTTTATTTTCGTTCTTCCCTCTTCTGCAAATATCAGTAGCAAACTCCTCATGAGTTCCACAGGCAAACAGAACACTATAACTGGAAGAGCACTTATTTCCTAGCACTCGGTCCAATTCAGCATTCTTCAAGTCCAACTGCACTTCAAGTCACCACAACCTTCCTTCCCAGATCCAGCGATTCCCAACTCTCCCTGAGCTTTGGCTTCCACAGGGAGCATCCACTTCAACATGGGAGCCCAGCTGCAGGGGAACCAGAAAGGTTGTCGCAGATCTACCCACTAAACGCCTCTCCTTCCAGCCCAGCCCATCCATTTGCACATGTGCAAACTAAAATTCATGACACTGGTGTCTAAAGCACTCTGGCAAAATTATGGGATCTTTCTATGTGGGAAGTTAAGTACCTGTATTAAAGTGACAAACTCCAGTTACATGGTAGCATTGCATGTGCTGGATTAATTGCACGATACAACCCCTGCTCTAGGGATGGCTTTATACATCATTTTTCCATTTAGTTTATTGAATGTACTTTTTTTTGTTTGTTTCTAAGGAATACCATTTTGAGCATTGCTGGGCACACAAAGTTTTCATTTGATTTATGTTACCAATTTTAATAAAGATGCAAGTAAGTCAAAGATTGGAGCCGATAAGAGGTAGCTTTTTCAATCTGTTCTGCAAGCATGGAGTGAAAGCAGAGACAACAAATTTTTTTCTTTAGCATTATTTTACTATTACTACTATTATTCTTGTAATGGTCCTTTACATGAATCCTTTATCCAGGACGAAAGACGAGACCGCTACCCTTCAGTTCCTGTGCTGGTGCACTTGGTTTGTCAGGTCTCCAGCAGAGCTCACCAGCAGCCCAGGCACCAGCCAGAGCTTCTCAACACCCAACTCTCACGCACCCGCTTATGTGGTTCCTAATCCTTGTGATTCCTTATCCTAAGGTGAAAATGGAGTTGGGGGGGAGGAAAGCAGGAAACAAAAAGCACATTAGTCCTAGGTCATTTAAGTATTTTTGAGACCAGATTGTATTTTTGAACTTTGATTAGAAAAGAGGAGAGGATGGGTGGAAATCAAGGCATGCACACATCCCCAGAAGAGCTGGCACTGGCAGCTGCACGTGTTGCTGGCTGCCCTGGTACTTCACACTTCTTGCAATAGTAACCTACATTTCAGTATAGCTCTAGCAGCCTAACTCCAATCCTCATATTTGATCATTGCTTGAAAAAATGCATCCAAGATAACCGGTAGGGCCCTGGAGAATGGGAGATGCATCTCTCCCCACTACTACAAGTGGAACTATAGTATTTTTTTTTTATTTTTTCTTAAATCTCACAAGACAGTTAAACAGGCCAAAACCCTAAATTATTCAGGTACGTTCAGGTATTGAACTACCATTAAAACGTTACTTCAAAATAACTTGTGCTGCTGGTGAATAGAACAGACACAATCCAAACACTTCTGAGCAGACCCAGGAGGCAGCTGGATACCCTCACCCACAACACATGACCTACAGTTACAGATCCCAATAAATGGCAGAGAAATGTGCTAGGGAGAGGAAAGTGTTCCAGCGCCCAGAAAACTAATGCCTAAGCCAATATAAGAGTCTTTTAAATATGTTAACTTGACAAGTTGGGTTTCTATAGCACTAGAAATTCTGTGTTATCCATCTGAGCACAGATGCCACTCCTAGCCTGGCATGGGATCAAGGCACTATCTGAGTGGCAGCAGGGAAAAAGGAACTGATACCCTTCTGGCCTCTTCTCTGTTCCTGTCTGAAGAGCATCTATACAGGGCTGCCACCAAAACCAAGGTACTCTGCCTGTAAAATAAAAGCAGGAGATCCCAGGCTGCCCACTTTGCCAGGCACTCTTCTGAACTCAACCAGGATGTAGGCCAAAATTATTATTTTCAAAGTAGTGACCTATTTTCAGAGCTTGTTCTCCCAAGGCACCCTCATCTAGGAAACAGTGGCTTAAAGTAGGCTTCGGCCATCCCCAGAACAATTCACCCAGCTTAGAGACTGCTCCCATGGAAAGTGGCAGTAGCAGGGCGATGGGCAGGTTAACTGGTGTTGCACACCAGGCTATGGGTGAGCGAGGCAGCTGGAGAACCAGGTTACCAAATTAGCCCCCCACCAAATTTCTGAGCATGATATAGAAAACAAAAATGCAACACTACCACCAGGGATGGGTTTAACACTCAGAAGTTAACTAGCTTCTCATGGTATACTGCACTCCGATATTTAGGGCAGAAATAACCCATTAATTGCTCAACAATTCCAATAGCTTCAAAAAAATGTCTTAGACCAGAAAACACAAACATCTCTCTATTTACAGAGTTGTATTCTGCCAAAATTCCAAATACTTTTACTGTAAGCCTATCCTTTGATTTAATAAAGCATGCAGCTGAGGTGCTTAATGTGCATTTCAAGGTATATTAAAACAAGAGATCAAAAATGAACATTACCCTAGTTAACCTCTGCCAATATTTCACTCAAGCTACACTAACTGGACCCAGTCTAGCATTAAGATGGTTTTGTATTCCCAAATCTAACCTGTGAATAAGGTGCTAACAGCAAAAGATAGTTAAATTAACTTTAAAATGACCAAAATTACATGCATCTCCTCCTATAACCTGTTTATTTATGAAAAAAGTTTAAATCTGAAATTTTCGAAGCAGCCTGCTACAAGCTCGTACGATCCAACTACATTTCAGAAACTGGCAGGTCTTGTTTAGATGGGGACAATTAAGCTGGCTCATAGAAAAGCCACAGTAAGCACTAACGCCAGGTCTAAATATGACCTTGAAATTTTTTAATCACTGTATCAGAAGAAAAGCTGGCTTGGGCAGGAGGTTTCCCCCCTTCCCAAATATTACACTGAGATTGCTGGAGATTTTAATACATACTTTAATCTAAAAATAGTAACCCATTTAGTATAGGTGAGAAAGCTGAAGAACCTTCAGATGTATGTTCAAGTTGGCGAATTTAGGAGTATTTTTAGCTCCAAGGAATACCCTTGTGCAAAAAAAAAAAAAGATATTCAGAAGCAGACCTATAATGGTAACACTTTCATCCCCAGAAGTGGTTCACTTCTGAACAACATTCAATTTTTATAATGGTAAAACCAGGTGTCAGCAGTAAGAACTAAGTTTTGATTTGTTACTCATACTTGCAACCTTGCTACAGCCCTGTCTCCTAATGCATTTACTGAGGGAGAAAGGTCCCAGTGTCAAACAACAGTTCTTGGGAAAGTTAAAGAAGTTTCAGAAGTTATCAACAGCTTAAGAGTTCTCTCTCTCTCTCTCGCCTCCTCAGTCAAGCTGGCCCACTTGTTTGCGAGGCCAAACAATAAGCTAGACCAGTGAACTGAGCTAGGTTAAAAATAAACCCAGAATAAGGAAGTTACTTTAAATTTCATTCTCTTCATTCATCTTATTTACCACGTGGTCCCCCAAACAGTTGTGACAGTGCAAGTGAGGAGGCAAAAGAGAGGTGTCGATATGAAACACTGCTCCAGAAGATAGCTGTTCTCTGCAGGAGGGTCAGCATGAACTGTACACAAACTCTTCTCCTGGCTCCCAGTAGCATGTAAATAGTAATCTTAAAACAAAAGTCAGATCTAGTGCCCAGATGAAAATCCAAACCTTTCCCTGCAGCTTTTGCCCAGTACTGGGTCGGGCTCCTCATCCTTATAGACACTGGTGTCCGGTGGGCAGCTGCACAGGACCTGCTGCTGCAGGCAGGAGATGCTCGATGTCACAGACTGCACCGAGGTCTAGCAGCATGCACATCTGCTAACTGTGAGCAGGCTGCTGCTGTGCTCGTTTAACCAAAAGTTAGGTACCAATAATGGTATTTTTGAAGAAATGGGCCTTGATGGTGTGCTGTGTTGAATTCAGTGCTACCAGTGTAGCTCGACTCGCAGAGGGATGTGTTCACACTGAGGCTCACGCTCAGACCTTGACTACTCTGCATTGCAATCAATCCAGTACTGTGATTCCACCTGGGTTTTGTTCTTCACAGGTACCACAAAGTATCTAATTGTTGATTCAACAGGGATTCGAGTTATCAAGGTCCATTTATACAAATGATTCCAGTGCAGGAGTACTTTTGTAAGATTGTAATTTTGTAAGACTTGTTGACGAGAACCACTGGAGGCATGGTCTCTCACTGCAATAGTGTCAACACCTCTGTTTGTTATATTGAAGGCTGACGAAAGGTCTTAAAGAATTAGTTGAAATGTCTTCTTAACCCAACAAGAGGTCACTGACCACTGCAGCTGAGGTTTCATGCTGAGACAACAGGTCTGCAGATACACGCTGTGGTTCCGCATCCAAAGACAAGGATGATCAGGGGCTGCTTATGGGCAGCAGTAGGTGAAACAAGATCCAACTTCCCATGCGTTCTTCCCCTCCCTCTGTGCCATTACCAAGATCAAGAGACGCTTTCCCCAGCCGAGATCCATCGGTAGGCAGAGGAGTTACAGAGCACACCTTCCTCAGAGAGGAACCCCAATAATCCCTTCCCAAAACAGATCCTATCCCTCCCGTGCCAACCCTTTCGTACTTCGGAAGCTACACTTCAGGGCGGAGGGCGTAAGTCAAAGCATAAGCTGATGAACAAAAGTTGAAGAACAAGACAAATCTGCTGAGAACAATAAAGTATCTTAAAATCAGTACGAAACTGAAATGACATATTTGAAGAAACAAGCAGTTATCAAATTCTGTGGTCGAGATTTTAAAATACAATGCTTAAAAAAAAAATCAGAAAATTGCTATTTCTGGCATATTCCAGTTTGATTTAACTACTACTTAATTCCTCAGCTGTAAGGACACCTTAAGGGGAAAAAACAAACAAAAAAGCACTTACGCTTAGGGTTCCCACCTTTGTGGCATGATTGAGATACTGCACAGCACTGTACTAGCTTTTAAGTGGATCACTTTATAGGTGCAGGGTTGAAATCCAAGTAGCATCTGAAACAGTCGCACTGAAATAGAGGAGCTGAAAACCACACAGGAAGAATGAGCAGAGGGAAAGAAAAGCAGAAGAGAATTGTGAAACACCACTGCTGCAGTTGCTACTAGCAAGGAGGGTTTTAGCATGTGGTTTGTGACCCATTCTGTAATTCATAGAATTTACAGACGCACTTGAGTTACCTCTGTGTTCAAACTGTGAATGGTATCTATTCTCCTCCAGAAATTACCTTCAACCTTCCATGTCATTAAGTAACACTTGACCAGGTGAACAACTCTTCAGAATAGGTTAGCTCTTTACCAAAGAAGAAGGAAATCCAGCCTTCCATAGCTTGATTTAATTAACAATTAAGCAGCATTCACAGCCTGGGCTTAAGCAGATCTAGAATTCAAAATTCGCTTTAAGAAAAATTACGTCTCACGTTGCCTTCAGATTTGAAGCCTGTAAACCTAGATAACAGCATCTGATCGTCTAGACATCTCTAAAATCTGTAACAGAAGCAAAACAGCCATTTATCTAAACAGAATAGTTAAGACATGCTGTGAAGGCAAACTTGTGTCTAAAAACTGTTAGCTGATTACAGTTACCAGAAATATCCTGGCCGTACATAACTGAGATGTATTGCATGACTATTAAACGGCAACCACGAGGAGCTGGCTGCAGCAGAATAGCCTGGGCTTGGAGGCAGGCAGCAAGAATGCAAGTTTTTCCCTTCCTCCAAATGTAATGCTTCTGTTCTTGAAAAAAACAAATACACAGAAGATGCAAAAACTACCTTGCCTACCAGGCCTGCCAACTGTGCCTTGACTGCCCAAAACAAAACTTATTTCTATGCAAGAAAAAAAAAGGGCAACTGATCATTGCCCGACCAGTAACCTCTTCATTCTTTTCCAATAATCAGAGAGCAGTGAGATGAAAAACCACAACAGGTCACTGCTGAAATACTGCAAAGTCCTAACTAAGTGCACTTCCACACAGATACCCATCTGGTCGCAGGGGCTGCGGCACCGAACAGGAACGGGATCAGTGATCATCGCAGCTGCTGGACAAAACAGCAATGTGTATCCCGCGCCGCATGAAAATACAGGTACCAGCAGCAGAGCGGCCAGCCTTCCTCGTCCTGCGACCTGACCCGCACGCCGGACCGTTGGTACCAGCACAAGCCACAGCCAGCGCAGTGGAGAGGTGCAGAACACAAGCTGAAAGCACCCTCCCTGGAGCAGAGCAGCCCAGACACACCACCAATCCCCCCCACGGCCACAGCACCCGTGTGGGAGATGCTCAGGAGTGCAGAAGGATCACCGCATGGCCTAGAGGTGAGATCCTGCCCGCAGCGCAAGATTCACACCAATAACTTCCTATCGAGGCCAAGAAAAATGCACTGATCTTATACCGAGACTCTTAAAAAATATCATTTCCTAAATATCCTAAATTTCCATCATTTCTTAAATAATGTCCCTGTATATTAAGTGTTTTACCAATGCATTTACTATAGATGTAAATTCTGTGCCTTTTTCATGGAAGAATTAGCCATTTTAACAAAGAAATATCCACTACTGACCCCTGATCCATTTAACAGAAGAATATTAACTCACGGAGATGGATTTGGAATTTAGAACTGCCACTAAGTTCGAACAGACTTTCGCACACTCCTGCTTTTATCCAAACCTCCATCAAAGTTCTGCTGATCAATGCCAGTGATGTTAGAAAATAGACCTCTGAAAAATACAGGAAGCAAAATCTCTACCGGGGAAACACAACTATTCCTTTTTTTTTTCTTTTAAAACAGAGCTCAGAAGAAGTCCATGCAATTGTTATACTCGTGTAACATTGCAGTTAGAGCCCTAAAGAAAAGTTTTCCTTAGGTCTTTACAAAAACACACATGCACAGCTAGAGATGTATTTTTTAAGAACACTCTTTCAGTTGTGCCTTGTGAAATCACTAGACAATCAAACTTAGAGATATGGCAAACACTGTTATCAATGATACTCCTACACATCCTTTCAGATTTACAGAAGAAAAAGGGAAATTAGGAAAAACAACATTAAGAATTTTCACAGACTTCTACATTTAAATCAAATCCTATAGGAATGCAATCAACCCTTTAACATACAAAATATAAAAGTTCTGTTTCCCACCTCTTTTATGGAGCTACATATAAAAGAACTTTCTGCATTTAAAAAATAATATTAATCCTCTCTCCTAGGCTGCAAACTGCTTTGGAACTGCTATAGACCTGCTTGGAGCTTTCCTCTCACAGGACGTTTCAGCTTGTTACTCACGCTGTCTTCCAGTGGCTTGCAATATGCTTTGGAGCTGTCAAGGTGCTCGTTTTGATGTGGGACCCCACGTGTTCAGGCGACCTGGAAGACCACCTCGCACACCAGCGTCCATGCAGGAGCAAGCTGAGATGCTGGCACCTTCCCTTCCCAGGTCCAAGGGATGCTCCCGGCACATCTCTGCAGGGCAGCGCTCCTGAGCTCGCTTCATGGCAGCACGCAAGGAGTACTGGACTTGCCGATGCTGAATGTCCCATCCTCCTGAGGTGCTTGGTGCAACAAACTGTCACGGCTTTGCTTAAATCTTCACAATTAAACAGGTCAGGAACGACTTATTGCACTAACGCTTAAAACAGCTGCCAATTACCAATTAAAACCAAACTGAGATATGCTGTGCTGCTTACATCACAGGATTTTAATTTTACCAAAATTTACCATCTTTTTATTCTATGCTACTTTAAGTGATTTTGCTTGACAAATACAGGCATGCTGTTACACTGAACAATCAAGCTGTGTTATTCTGGATGCACATTGAGTCCAACACAAACCAGCCTTCACGTGTGCTTTTGTACTCTGAAAAGCACTCCAAAGAGCACCTAGGCATTACAGTGCGAGATGTAAAAGAGTGAAATGGCCTTCCCCAAACTGCAAACATTCAGTACAGTTTAACTGTTCTCAAAGTCCATCCACCTATTTCCAGCTGAATTGTTTCTGGTCGACAAAAGCCCAGGCACCCAGTGAAAGTACGCAATATAAAGCAGAAACACACAGGATTTCCAAGCTGACCATTCCTCATTTTGCTGGCAATTCGTTCAAAACCCATTCTGATCTCTCAGCATTTCTAAACCCACAGAGCTTGTTTTACTACAATCAGTAAGCATAGGTGAAAAAAGGGGTTAGCAGAAATATAGAAATGCAAGTGTTAAGGTCAAACCTGCAAGGCTGTGCACAGATACATTATGCTACAGCTGTTGCCACTGATTATGAGCACTTCTACTCTGAACATACAGCTTTTTGCTAGTGTAGCAGGCTACAATACTAAACCTATCTGAGCAAAATGCACTAAATATCTAAAGTACTAATAAAGTTAAGAGCTACCCTGCACAATAACTTCAATAACTTGATAAATGACATAGCCAGCCTACAGCCCCCAATCTACCCACCAAGGCATTTTATATTAAATGTTAATCTGCTGGTTACATCAAACGAGCACATAACAGATTTTCTATATATACACTAATATACATACATCTGTGTTTGAAAAGAAAAAAATTGTTGTAGTTTACTAATACCTTTGATTGCAAGCTTCCCAATACTTTTCTCCATCACAATCAACATTTTACAGCCACGAGATACAAAGTTAAGCTAAAACAACTCATCTAAAACATCTCAAAGCACAAACTAAAGCAAACAATGCCCTGTTTTAAATGTATAATCGTTTAAGAAAAAAGTGGGTGCTTCACAAGCTCTAAACCAGTTCATTTTCACCCTTAGCCCAAATATTGAATGATGTCATGCAAGATGTACTGGCTGAACTGGTTTAACTGCTGCAGGCTGGATGCGCTGCGCAGATTTTTTGTGATAAATTATTCTGCAGCTCTGAAACCAATTCAGTTAGTCTCAAACAACCATCTCCATCCGTGGTTTTAGGGTTCGGGGCTGTGCTGCTTTTACACACACAACTTGCTCCCTCACTTAATACAGCGACCGAGAATGATAGGCAGCAGATTTTACGTCTGTTCTGAATTCAACCAGCAGCAAGCAACAGCTGGGATGGGGCAAGGAGGTCTGACACGTATTGATACGTACTTCATCCTGAATAGCGCTACCTGTTTCCTTCTGCATTTTACATGCATTTACCACTACTTGATTTAGTTCACTTCTCCTTCACAGAAAACGTACTAAATCTGAGAGCTTATTAAGCACTTATTTGACAAAGAAAGCACAGAAGAGAACTAGAGATAGCCGGCACTCTTCTAAAGTCCCCTCTGTGCCGCTTCCTCAGCTGGCACGGAGCAGCTCTCCAAGAGGGATGCAATGCACGCCACTTCCCAAGGCCAGGCTCGCTGTTTCCAGAGGCACTACACATTATCATTACAGGGCATAAGAGACCAGGCCTGGTTCTTCAGTCTAGCCATAACCTCAGAATTAACTTAATTTTGCTTGTTGACTGCTGCATCAGCGCTTTTATCACCCCTCACTTGAGCATCATCCATTTCTTGGACAAACGTGAAGGCTGGAGAGGGGAGGGGGCAGGAGGAAGAGTCAAACAAGCAGGTGCCCGTGTTCATATGATGAACCTGGCCCGCGTGTTCTCCTTCCAAACACACCGCCCCCTTCCCCAGCACTGGGCTGGAAGCAGTGCCGAGGACAGCGGAGGAGCTCAGGGAAGAGGGATTAGGGCTTCAGGAGCAAGGCACACCAGGGCGGGCAAGAAAAGGACCGAGCCCCGAGCCATGTAAGCAGCTGATACCAAAGTGACAGGGATGGAGAACACTAATGAGGACAAAATACTAGAGTATTCAGAAGACAGGCAAAAAAAGCGTTACGGATTTGTGACCAATCTCCTACAATGGGACAGAAATCCAGTAAGTACTGTCAGCAGCCAACAAAACACGGATGATCAGTGAGGGCTGCAAACTTGCCATTGCGTGGACGCTGAGAAAAAGCACAATTTTAAACTTTCCTCTCACACACACAGACATCTCCTCCTTTCTAAATAGCTTGCATCATTTCACCTGGAATCCAAATCTCAACATTAAACTAGCCTAACTAGGGAAACACCCAGAGGACAGCAGCACCAGGGAGGATGCAGGGCTGCACAAGGCAAATACAAGCCTGCAACCTCAGCTACCCATCACCACGTGTCCAAGGGCTACACTACGCCTGCTACATCTGAAAGGAAACAGCCCTAATGCGAAACATACATACGTATACAACTACAGGCAGAGGCTGAAACTACAAAGAGGCAAATTCAAACTATAAACAAGGGAAACCTCCAGTTATTAAGCTGCAAATGAGACTTTCCATGGAGGCAATGGAAGAACTTTATGAAATACGTAACTGTAGATTTGTATTAAGCCAAGTTCTTTGAAGAACAACTAGACACATTTGTGCAAAGAAGTTCCCGGGGAGGCATACAGAACGCCGGGGGATTTGGGTTCAATTACACCTCACAGAGCAACTCACCAGCAACTGAACAGCCCTAATTCTTTGCATGATAAGGCAGCCCACGTACCCTACCTTCAGCACAGAAAAACTAGTATTTATTTTTTCCACTGAACTTATTTAGTATATAAACAAATAAAATATTCTGTTGAATAATTCACTAAACTAACATCTTGAGAGGGTAATTACCTCAAAGTTGGGCACTGATGGCTAACGCGCACACTCCCAGGCTGCCTCAGTGCAAAGGCAGCCGCTGTACCAGAATCACATGCTTTACGCATCAGCGGTGAGGGGTGCTGGCAAAATCCATTACTACTGACAGAATCTGGTAAAGATAGGCTGCTCAAGGTGGCACTTTTCTTGTTCCTTCCCATCCCGATGCCAAACCTTCACCGTATTAATATAACACTAACCAGGGCTGCAGGGGGAACCAAGTTAAAAAGTAAAGAATGAAGCTACATTAAAAAAAAATCAATTTCAAACACTTTATGGTGACAAGAACTTGAGCTAGCACAAATGTTGGGGAAGGACACAAGAAGAGAATCAGCAGCAGCAAATGCCGTGTTTTCTAGCTAGGGAAGCTACTGTGTTCAGCTGAAGGGACAAAACGTTTTCCTACACTTCTCATAAATTTGGAGTTTCTCCGTCCATGCATCGCTACCACTGTACCTTAGTAAGGCTAAAGCTGATTTCAAACACAACATCCACAGGAAGACTAAATATACAAAGAGGCGATTCATAACATCACATTATTCTAGCTAAATTGGAAGAAGATGAGCCGGTATCACACCTGGTCGTATGGAGTAGATACCTGCCCCTTATCAAGTCTGTCATCGCTTCTTTAGCTCCTGATGCAGAGATTAAGCAGCTTTCCTTTCTAGAGGGTACGTCTCCCTCACTCCTGAAGTCTGACAGCCCCGTGCACACTGCTCTCACTTACAGTGTCCACAAGATCATCAATGAAGAGTACATTAGTCACAAGGGAAAGGGAAGGGAGAAAAGCCCTGGTCAAGAGAGCAGACGCTCAGAATATCGTATCCACTTAATCCTGAAGCATTTAATGCCACGCTTTTATTACTGCTTGATAGTTATTTTATTCATTGAAAACTGTTCATCTAGCATAGGTGTATAAAGAACAAGCATGCCTTCACATAGCTTGAAGCCAAGAAGTGCAATTTTCCACTGTGCATTCTTCACATACCTCCTAAATCTAGTGTGATCACTCAGTGAAGAATGGCATCTGACACTGTTTTATGCACGTTAAAATTAAGCTAACTACATGCTATTAAATATTTTCCTCACTGCTCGAAAACATCTCTCCCATGGAAGCATGAACACCCATACATAAGATGATGAACACTGTTTTACCCACGACATGTACTTTTAATAAAAGTTAGCAATAACCTGATCTCAGCAATTTGGTAAACTTCACATTTCAAGGGGGGAAAAAAGCATTTAAAAAGAGCCTCCAAAGGCTTAACAATTTTTGTTTTGCACACAGACAGGTCAGTAAGCTCTCACAAATTAGCGAGCTCATAGCGTCATCCTGAATCAGCTGAGCGTGGCCTAATAGATCGCAAATAGACTTCTGAGGCAACACTGCGTTCCCAGGGATGCTGTGCTGATGTACAGACTCCTTCCTCGCCCCTCCGAAGGAGGTGGCCACCAGCATAAGGTCCGCACAACCATCAGAGGGACTTCCACGTGTCTTTTGGGCTTCTGCTTCCCCACTGACAGAGGGGATGCAATCCTGAGAGGTGCAGGACACCTTTAACTGAATAAAGGTGTTCTGCATTTCACAGTGTGCCCAGCATGGTGGAACACCAAGCCCATAAAAAATCAAAATAAAAACATTAGATAGTCAATAGTATTATGAACTTGAAAAGGATTTTGAGAAAGCGGATTGCTAAAGGCTATCAAAGTTTGCTGGAAAATATATCCCACAAAACGTCAATGTGTGCGTATGTATGCACACAAATATGAAGCGTTTAAAAATCTTTTGTATTGGTCACCCAGTATACAATAGCCAATTTGGAGACTTTTTCAAAAAAAAAATCACTCCAATAGCAAATAGGTTTTAGCTATAATTTTAGGAAATATAAATTTACATTCAAAAAAGCAAGGCTTCCTGTAATGACCTTTTAATCTTGAAAGGTAACCACACAGTTACTGTGACAAACTTCCACTAAAACACCTTTGCTACTTGTAATTTCCAGGCCTGTTATTTAGTAGAAATATACATCTGCTATGTCAATTTCCGTGGTTCACAAGCGAAATACCCTGTGTCGATTTACCTTACTGCTAATCCAAATACCTATAACAAAATGCGTGCGTCCATGGCCAGCCACCCTAAACAAGATTTAGGCAATATTTTGACCTCCAAGCCAAACCCCATGGGCACACGCAGCGCTGTGCCTGCCCTTCCCGATGAAGCGAACCCCCGACGTGCTATTTGCCCAAAATAACTGCGCGGGGCTGAGTTCGTAGTTTGGAAGGAGGGAGGGGAAAAAAAAAAAAAAAAAAAAAATCAGTCGAGAAACGCCGAAGGGATCACTCGGGAGCAGCGGGGCAGCAGCCCGCACACGCAGTGCCTCCTTTATGAGCGCGGCGCAACTGCATGACGGTGCAGGATGAGGGCCGGCGGCTCGCGGGCGCTACACATGGGCAGCGCTCAGCCCCCGCCGACCCCGCGCTAGGCCCGGCCGGGCGCGTTTGCTGTAAATAACCCCGGGATGAGGGTTAATTAAAAATGGCGAGCAGCGTGGCTGCGCGCATACAATGAGCGGCCCCGCACCGGCCCCGGCCCGGCGCTGCTCAAGCCCGCCCCGAGGGGGGCGGAGGGGAGGCCCCGGGCCCCCCTCCCCATTCATCCCCGGCCAACGCGGTGACCCCCGGCCCCCCCGGCCCCCCACGCCCCGCTGGAAAACAGGGCCCGGGCTGCCCTCCCCAGCCTCCCGCCGGCCATCGGCGTCGTCTTTCGCGGGAGCGCGACCCCCCCTCTGCCGAGCTGCAGGGATTCGGGGACCCGCTGCCCCCCCACCGCCCCCAGCCCCCGACCCACGCGGGAGGCTCCCGGTGCCCCCCGAGCGCTGCTGCGCGCCCCGCCGAGCCTCGAGCCCCGCACACCCGGCCCGGGGAGCCGAGCCCCCTGCTGTACGGCCGCTCCCCCCCCCCAGCGCGGTTCGCATTCTTGCAGCGAGCCCCTCCCGGGCCGGCTCCCCCCCCCCC
>CM021710.1:15494280-15628772 GCA_011074415.1 Stictonetta naevosa
CCCCGCGGGCAGCCGCCGCCTGCGCGCGGTCCTCGCCCGGGCCGGGCCTGCCGCTGGACCGCGGCCTCCCCGCGGGCACCTCGGGGTCGCCGGGGCTCGGGGGAGCCGCCGGGCACCGGGGTTCGGAGCTCGGGGCGCGGCCGCACGCGGTGGAAGCTGTGGCCGAGGCCGTGGCCGAGGTGGGCCCGGCTCAGGGCTCGGCCCCCCGGCCCGCACGGCTCCGGGCTGCGACGCGTGGGGAGGGCGGGCAGGCGGGGGAAGGGTGTTTGGGGGCGGCATGGGGGAACAGGCACGGGAGAGATCCTGTAAACAAGGCTGTTTCCTGCCTGCGTCCCATTGCTTTTCGTGGGCCCTGTGTGGGGGATAGTCCCTCCCGTGCACTGTGTTTTTGTACGCTGGAAAGAGCAGGGAAGGGTGCAGATGAATAGATAATGGCTGGCCAGTCCAGAGCTAGAGCGATGAAGGAAGCAAAATCATTTAGGTATGAAAGAGTAGGTGGGAGACTGCACAGAGGGCCTTAGTAACGCATGGTATTAAACAGTGCAGTATTTAATTCGCAGTAGTGGGAAAACGGGGCAGGAGGATAGTCTGAAGGGAAATGCCCAGGACATGCAAGATCGGGCCTCCTGAAGGGACTGAAAATGTACCCTAGCTGACAGTGCTGCTCTGACTGCAAGTGGATAAGTGATCTACAAGTTTATTTATTTTTCCAGTTTATGAAATGAGCAAATCACACCCAACCTGGGGGACAAACCCAGTCTGTCTGGGCTCCAGCTGGTCCCTTTTCAGCAATGCAGGAGTCTGCAGGGTGGGCAGGACAGGAAAATAATGTCCGACATCTGAAGCCTTGCCTTAAGTAGTAAAAATTCAGAGCTAGAAAGTGGAAAAATAATGGAGGCTGAAGATATTAGTGGGAAGATCAGCATTTAAAAACAGTTTGATAGTTTGCCTTCCAAATAGGACATTCTGATGTTCTCTGTTGTTCCTCTCAATTCTCAAAAGCTGTTTAAAGAAAAATAATTTACAAGCATTTCCATGATACTGACCTGGGCAAAAACATGGAAATCTACAAAACCCAGGTTTCCAATAAAGAGGGAGATCGGATCCGGTTTAGGACAGAGATTTATGCACAGATCTTTCATTTCTGAATGTCCTAAACTTTGAATTCCGCACTGCAGCCTTTCCCTATCATTACCTCCCTGAACAATTGCTCTTTCCTAATGACTTCCATTCCAACCTCCTAAATCATATGCAGGTTTAAACTCATCCCTCTGTCCTTCCTCCACAAGTGATTCCCAATACAGGATGAACGAGTATGTCACCACGAGGAGATAATACCTAATTCTTCAGCCACGGACAGCGAGGTCGTAAGCAGGGATAACTGAGGAAAACAATTTCACTGTTTAGGAACAAGTCCCTAAAGACAGTCAAGCTAATTTATCATAAGCATTAAAAATGTGTTGTTTTTTTTTTTTTCACATAAAAAAATTTCTCAGTTTCAGTCATTTTTCAGGCAGCTAAGTTTTCCAAAGTCATTGGCTTCTCCTGCTGTTTTAGGGGAGCAGAAATTGGCAAAAGGCATCTGCACAAATCCTTTGCTGTGGAGAGGGCAGTGTGGAAGAGGGGCAGGAATTTTTGTCATCAACTGGATGATGCATAGTCAGCTTATGAAGATGGAATGCCGCAATCAAGCAGTGCCATTTCTATATGTTTCTAATTTAAGTGAACTTTTTGGGGTCCATATACAATGCAGACTTAAATATCTTGCAATGTTTTGAAGAAAAAAAAAACACTTGAAAATATATCATTTACATTGTGTGAATATACCTATAAGTAAAAAAAATCTATTGAAAATTGATTCAGGTACTCATATTGAAGAGGGAGTAAATTTTGTGTGTATAATCATCTCAAATGCATTTTTGAAATAAATGGTAAGCATTTTACACAGCCAGCCAGTGGTTGTGGCACTGTGATTTGACTGTTTTTGGACAGGAAATACAAATTTTATCAATTGCCAAGCCTAAGGTGAAGTCCAGATCTCAACATATGCTAACATTTTATCCCAACTACATGAAGCATACTTCTGCAAAGTATTTCTGGCCTGTTGCCACTCCCTTCTGAAACTTTCTGCTGTTCACCTCTCCCCAGTACAAGGCACAAAAGCTCCATCCTTTAAAGGAAAGGATGGTCACCTTTTATATAACTGCTTGGCCATATCATCGCTGCCAGCATTTGGCTTAGCCTCTACCTCAGCAGTGATATCCAATCACTTATTTATCCAGCTGTTCCATAAATACCTTCTATTTCATACGAAATCCATTTTTGCACTGCACGCCCCATCTTTAACAGCCACATCCCTCTGCAGATGATTCCTGCCTCCTGCAGTTCTGATGGTAAATTCTGTATGTGGAAGGTTGGGCAAACACCTGACAAGGGTCACTGATGATAAATAAATAAATAAATAAATAAGATCACGAGTGGGGACGTGATGAATACAGTCTATGTATCCATTGCTATCGGTTTTATTCTTGTCCTTCCTTTTTCACTGGTCCTTTTCATTTCCTACACCCACTTACTGAATCTTGTCTAAATTTAGGCCTCTATCCTGTAAGCTAATCCAGCCCCTCTTGGCGTTTACGCCCACGCAAGGCACTGGGGAATTCGGTAAAGCTGCACCTGAGCAAAGGATTTTGTCCTCCAGGCCCAAGCTGTATATTAGTAGGCAAAGGAGATTCCCTGTTTTGTACTGGCTGGGTCAATAGGGCTGTCAGACAGGCTGCAGCCTCCCGGCATTCCCTCCACATTAGTCATCGTAATGAGAGATGAAGTTAAAGAGGCGCTATCATCTTTAAAATGCCATTGAAGAAATGGGCTTCATTTTGTGAAGCTGACCTGCTCCTGAGCCTCACCGAAATTAAAAATAAATCCAACTCGGTCTGTTTATTTTTAAAACACTCGCAAGCCAGTGTTTGGCTGCCTGAGTGCCAGGCCGAGTGCCGAACCAGGCAGCCCCATGTCTCTGCTGCCTGTCTGCCCTCCAGGTGAGATCCTGGCTGTGATGGAGCCGGGGGGGCTTTGTCCTGCCCTGCTGCTGCCCCCTGCTCCGAAAGGCCATGTTGTCTTCAGCAGGCTTCAGGTGGCCACAGTAGCCACCCATGGCTTCAGATGGCCACCACAGGGTAAACTGTAGAGGGGAACACCGCAGCAAACTGGGCTGAAGGAAAGGAGGATGCTGCCCCATGGCAGAATATCCTGAACCAGGAGCACTTGTGCCAGTCTGCTGATTTCCTCCTGGCTCCTTAGCTGCGTCAGGACATCTCGCCTCCCGCTTGGCTCTGTTTGCTGCCCTGGCTTCAGCACAGACGTCCTCTCGTGGCCAGGCTCTACACTTCCAGCACCACTTATGGTGGCCCACAATGTGTGCAGGTGGCCATGTCTATAATTATGGAAATTTATAGCTGTGTAATGACAGAAGGGCAATTACACCAGCACACACCCTTAATATAGATGCACTAAACCAGCAAAACTGGGGTTACCACTTGTGCAGCTTATTCTGCCATGTTTCTGGATGAATATATATTAATGCAAACATGCCCCTGTGCCAGCAACGTGCTTCCTCAGGATGTTGAGTTTGCACTCGTGGGACCATATGCACAGTTACACCATCCTATACCTCTTAAAGGTATGAGTTAAAGTGTGCCAGAGGCTGCCTTCCCCACTCAGGCAGCTGCTTCTGGTCTCACGGTTTTGCTTCTTCCATGATCAGAGACACTTAGTACTACAGAGATAAAAGTAAGTGAAAATATTCTCACTGTTGCCAGAAGCTCTCCATTCCCTTGTTCATGGTTCCTTTGGTGCTTTGCCACATTGCTGATGCTGCACTGCACCTAGAGAGTGAAAGGTGGATCCCCGGGCACCTTATTCAGGGAGTCAGAATCAAATGTCCTGAGCTCTCTACATTAGTGCAGACAATTTTGAGAAGAGACCTTCCAGCTGAAGCAGGCTATCAGCTGCTCTTGTGAACACCTTCAAGCTGAGTGTGGGGAATAAAATAATCATCAGGCTGCTGGAGCACATGAGACAGGAAGGCAATAGGCAGAAAAAGTCATTAAAGGTACAGAATTGGATGCAAAAACAGTAATTTCTTTGGCTGCAATGCATGTATTTAACTGCAACAACTTGGTGCACAGCTAGTGGGATGGAGAGCATCTCATGTCCCATGAATGTATTTTCCACATTTTCTAACCCTCAAAATCCTGCAATAACTCCAGACTTTTGTATTTTTTCCTTTCCACAAAGTGACAAATAGCTCCAATAACCCCAGTATTTCCCTGTGCTGGATCCAACAACCTCTGGAAATGCCTTCCAACTGAAATTATTCTGTGATTCGTTAATTAGCCAGCAATTTATACACAGTTTGCAGGTACTTAATATTTCAGTCTTCTACACATTATTTATTTATTTATTTTTAGTATCTGACAGACAGGCAGACCGTGCCATAACGTAAGTTCTGCTTTCACAGGAAAATAGGGTAAAAACACATAATGACAAATTCTATTTTAGAGTCAGAGATCTTTGGTTTGATGATTCCTCTTTAACTGAATAACAATTATATTTTAAGGAGATATATAAATCATTATTCCTTAATAATAAAAGGTGGGAAATCCATTACATCTGAATGCATCCCACAGTTTAAAGTTTTACATGATTTAAGGTATACTTTGAGTGATTCCCAAAGCCACGTCCTTCGTATGACTTTCACAGGGTCAAGACATACATAAAAAAAAAAAATCACGAGCTTTAATTTTCACGTTAAAAACTAGCCTGTTATTATAAAGAGGTGTGTTTACATCTGAACTGCTAGGTGGTGACCCAGTCTCTGTTTCCCATCTTTGAAAAGTCAGATGATCCCTTCTTCTCATCAAATTTTGTTGGCCACGGTAAACTGTGAAGTGAAGTGTTACCAGTGATATACATCCATAGTGAAATAAGGAATGGAAGGTACTCTACCGGTTCATCTTTTTCTGTGCAACTATAATTAATCAAGTAAGGCTAGCCATACAAATTGTCTTACTCTGAGTAGAAGGCAGAAGGTGAAGCTGAAAAGTATCTATGAAATTAGGTATACTTGCAACAGCCCTTTTTAAAGTGAATTCCTTATTAGTGGAAGATAGGGACTGCCAGTAAGAAAACCGATGCTTCCCTGCAGCTTGCATTGTTATGCTGAAGCGCCTTGACCCACAGAGGTTCTCAAAATGCTTGTAATGCCGTGTTTGAATAATCTATACAACTCCTTCTCTGTAAGGGAGATGAGGTGCTTAAGATCACCATATTTACAAACGGGCAGGAAAAGATTAAGTGACTTATTGTACACCACAGGTCATACACCAGCTAGCTCACTGTCAGAGCCAGAATGTGAGCTGTGAATATATTAAAGCAGAAATGGGTTACATGGTCTGGGTTTTACTTGTTTCTTTGTTACTTTCTTTGCTTTTAGAAAAAAAAATAATGATGGTTTCTTTGCTGTGGCCATCCATTTATTACATATGTAGTTACAGGGGCAGATCCTTCCAGCATGTGCCCCAACAGGCTATGCACTTGCAGCTTCATAACCCCTGTACATATTGCTGTTGTGGGACTGGCCACATCCACGGAAAGGTGGCACAGAGTAGCGAGATGAAAATCGGGTGAATTCTTCTGTTGTGGCATAGCAACTGATCACCTTTGTGCAATTTTCCTAATTTTTAAGTCTCTTCACTTTTGGCATCAAAAGGCAAATAGCACCTGCAGTGGTATTTGGCTGCTTGTCCATTCATCTGTGGAGGACAACAAAGAATTTGTTTCTGTGACATTTTCCCCGGGGGCTCTTGAGGACAAGAAGATAAACACTCTGGTTAAGGTATCAGGTTGAGACTTATGAGAAGACACTTGAGTTCCTGGCTTTGTCACAGACCTCCTCTGTGACACCTCCACTGCAAAGCACCAGGCAGCTGATCCAGAAGAACACAACACAGATTGAACCTGGGTCTTGCTAACATAGGAGTTGTACATCCATAAATGTCAATTTGTTTGGTCAATTTAGTGGAAAAGGTCACAGACACGGGCAGGTACTGTCTCTGCTAAATAAGATGTTTCCTGATGTTCACTAGGGCTGCCAGGCATTAGTGCTCCTAAGCAAAGGTGACTTATTATGTTCAAGTGAAAATAAACATAAAATATAATATGAGAAATCAGAGTGCTTAAAGACTTAAACTATTTCTCCTTCCTGCAATCACCTCCCTTTGCCTGGCTGCACATCGCATCCCCATTTGGATACTGAGTTTAGCTTTTGTACACCCAGAAGCAGCTGTCAGCCCAGGCATAGGCTGGGGCCATATCTCCAGTGCCATTTCCTTACCTCCTTACTCTGTCTTCCTCCTTAGAAGAAAAACCTACACCCACAAATTCTTTCTTTCTTTCAGGAGGCCACATTAACAATTACCTCCATTCTGATACCAATTCTTCTTCACCCTGGTCTTCACTTTATCCTGATGGGTTAAAAGCTGTGAAAACAGGTCTAGGGCAGCATAAGCATAGGTGATGCTAGGACTACATTGAATGGTTATCGTATGAGAATTATCTGTCATGTAGTAAGGAGTAGCTATGATTTCTTTCTATGTAGCATGTACAGTCTGGCAGAGTTCAGTACGAAGGTAGGAACTGATCCTGCAATTTGATCAGCCTGGGTAAACCCAATGAAGTCAGTGGATGGATCAGATTCCAGTACTGAAGATTAATTTTGTAACCTGTTTAACAAGCAAACCTCACAAAATCTCTCAGTGATTAAATAAAAAAGGCAACTGAGATCTGCATTGTCATTTTTACTTCAAATGAATGTTCTAGCATTGGTTGAATTAATTATTTGTTTTGAGTGGCAGAGAAAAGATCCTAGACAGGGAATAAATTAGAACAAGTGGATCGAATAACAGAAAGAAACTTTTTAAAGATAAACTTGGGAAGATACACCTTTTGCTTTGCAATGAACAAAACTAGGTCCTAGAAGACGTCTGTTTCTATCACTCTCAAATGTGAGCCCTGATCCTGCAGGGAGCTGTGTGCAGACAGATCCAAGAAGCAATGTGGGGTTGTTCTTCAGTGTCTTGAGATCTGATTTCAGGTCAGAAATTTCCAGTAAAATAGACAAAAGTGTTTTTCTCCACTTAGTTTTTGTGTGTGTGTGAAAGGAATATCAAAATTATGAAGCTTCATTGTCCCTACAAGAAACTGCTAAAGTGAAAGCCCTCTGCTTTTTGATAAAGATGTGACTGTTGAATTTTTCCCAAACAAGGCCATCTCTGAAGTATTATTAGGAATTTGAGTTCAGGAGGAGGAAGAAAAATTTTGATTAGAGACCCTTGGCCTCTGATTGTTCAGATGTCAGACCCTATTGTCATAGCCATCGTTCTGGTTTTCCTATGCTCTGTGCCAGCTAGCAAAGCTGGAGAGGTCAAAGTGCAAGCAAGCCAAAAACCCAGGTCAGAATAAAAAAGGTATCTTTGCTCTTTCTTCATAAATCAATAACAAATAAATGAGATGTGGGATTTATTCTTCCCCTTTAAGAGAATTTTCAGAGGGTTATTTAAACAGCAATGATCACTCCAGATATTTGAGTAGAGACTGAGAATTAATTGCTGGAAAACTGCTGCTATATGTGGGGTCTGTGGAGGAGGAGTTCCTCACACCAGCAATGCCAGGACTGTGCTATGTTGCAGCGAGGAGGAAGACACCAATTAGACTAATAGAAAGAGCAGGGCTGGGAGCACAGAGATAAACATCTGCAAGGCTCCCTGGGGCAATTCCATTTGAAGACTTAAAAATAGGAAGGATGAATTTAACTGCAATCCCGACATGGAACTGAAACTGGGAGATATGTTTGCAGGTGGAATCACATAATTGTACTTCATCCTATTATCAGCAATAGTTTACATTTAGGGGAGTTTGGGAAGCTGGGCTTTTAAAGAACATGGAAGGAGAATAGACAATAGGCTGTGGGAGGCAAGATGAGAGCGTGGATTAACATTTCCACAGTGAAGTCAAAGCCAAATGTGGCATCCAACTACCTTTATTTGTTCTCAATATTTAGCAATGAATATTAATTACATTTAAAGCAAGCTGTTTTGTTATTCGAATATGAGCATTAAGCATTAGTTGGTGCTAACATCACAGCTTAAAGCAGCTGGTGCTAACATTGCAGCTTAAAGCCGGCTGTTACTCTTTTGGAATGCCTTGCTTTCTAGGCAACCCATCCTATCTCCAGGGTAGTGGAAGTGAAGGATCCTTTCACTCAAAGTAAATTTTGGCTAAGGTTATTGTCTATTTTTGTTGTTGTTGTTTATTTGTTTGTTTGTTTGTTTTAATCAAGATTTAAGCATTTAGTTTCTTTGAGAAAGTTTGGGGAAAATGTTCTTTTGGGCTGTTTTGGGTATATTGTATTTGAAATAAATCGGGTGCATGGTGTGTTAGTGGTAGGGTTTGGGGAGAAAAGAGTTACAAGTTTTATTATTTAGATATGCTATGCTTAGAAACCCTTAAGTTGATAATTTATAAAGATAGCCTATGGTCAGACTTCTTGGTCTGAGATCCTTAGTATAAGATAATTTTCAATAATATTTTTGTTTGATCCTTGATGTCTGCAGTTGCTGCATTAAGCAAAAAGCAGGATTCCTACGTTCATCATTTACCTTTTCCACCAAACATATGTTTATTTATATTATATATTTTTTTTATACCCCCCATTATTTCTTCCTGATTGTACCTGGCAAAGGAGGCCCTTGCAGAATCACCAGTACTCTGCCAATGTTGAAGGCTGTTGCCTTAAGTGATGTGATGCCTGTAGGAACATGTTTTGACACAATTTTCCTGGCTTCTCTGGAGGCTACTTCAGTGTTTTGGCAAGCTGCAGTTATTGGTACTCATTTTACTTTTTGCCTCAATGCTCAAGGTGCCTTGATAAATTTAATCTTTTCTTTAATATCTTTTAAAGTATCTTCTACAAAAGCATTAATTTGGTGCTCAGTGGGTTAGCTTTTTCATATTTCCATCCATAGGGCCAATAAACTATCACCATCAAATTGGAAGATTCTGCCAAATGTTAGCTCACTGACTCATCCGAGTGTTCCTTTCATGGCAGAGAAAATGAATTCTTTTTTGTTAACAGGATTTCATGATTCTGAATAGCTTCAAGGAGATGAGACCCAGAGGTCCTTCACAGCAGAAGCTGAAGGAGCAAAAGCCATTTTCCAAAACAGACCAAGTCCCAAGAGGTTGGAATATTGAACTCACCTTGTCAGAAGCTTTCTAACAAAGGCAAGTCTTCTAACTCTGGCCTCAGATCAGAACAAGTGGAAGATTTTGAATGCTTAGCTGGTTTTCAAATCTGGAAAGGCCTACAGCTGCAAGTAAAGGACTGCCACTTTTATTTGATGATGCTTTGGCAATTCAGTCCATCAGAATCTAAAGCTTAAAGCACTAACCTTCCCCAATCCACATGGGAAGCTGTACATCCAAGTAGTCAGCTTCTCCAAGTAAAAACTCCAAGTTTTACCTAAACTGAATTACTCCAGGGTAGACTCTTGAGACTTTTTATACGTTCATATGGCAATATGTATTTCTGAAACCTCCTATTAAAAACTCTCTTCTAGGATCTTTTATGGAGTGTGCCATCAATGACTTCCTTGGAACCACTCACTTTGTAGTTTCTTATATACTTTCTTGGTGGCATCAAGTGGGATTCACACATCAGAGAGTTATCTTTTAGATTTTACATGGTAGAGTGCTGCAGAGGACTCATCTGAGAATCACTGCAAAGACGAGACTTGAGCTACTTTGCCATTTCTGCCCTGCATGGTCTAATAAAACATTATTATTACTACTATTGTTGTTGTTGTTGTTATTGTAAAAAAACAGTTGTAAAGGGCTTGAGTGAACTAAAGCACTTGGAAGGCCCATCTACCTTACTGTCTCACTTGGTATCAACACAACAAGCAGCTTTGCTACCAATACCTTGTCTAACTGCTAAGCTGCTCCAGTACATTTTGTTTTTATAACCTGTCTGGCCTCAAGTTTGAAATCATGTCAAACTGCATTTGATCTGAAACAAAGCAGCCCCCACTGTGTTTCTTGGGGATATTTTCATCCAAGAAAACTGCAAGTTAGCTACGTGGTGCATGCTCCACGCATTCACAAAACCACTATGATTTAGATTTAGTCTACAGCAAGAGATCCTATTTTAGTCATCCTGTGCTGTGGAAATTGTTTCCAAGATTATAGGAATCAAGCTGTTCAACACAGCAGAAACTTCATCTGTTTCAGGATAACATTGCTTAACTCTGAGCTTTGCTTTAGTCTTGCATGCATCGTTCAGAGTTAGAAACACTGTTCTGGTGGTTACTCCGAGTTGCCTCACCTTTTCTTTTAAATATGACTGCCTTTATATACATTCCTTTCCCCTATGAATTCCACCTTTACATGGCTTTTCTTACTGTTGTGCCTTCTTTTTTCTCACCTCCTGACACTCCAGGGGTAAGAATCCAGACAGATCTTTGGAGAGGGCCAGCCACTCACCAGAATTTACTGCTCTGAAGAGACTGTTCACCTCTGTCCTATTGTTGGAGGGTCTCTGATAAGATATTGATTTTGTAACTTCTGTAGTGCTCTGTCAGACTTTCTTCCCCTTCCCATCCTCTTTTATTTTTTTGCCCTACTTGACTGGTTTATCTCACTGGTAAAACATTAATGCCTGCTCATATTTGGAGCTGCACAGAGCAGCTGATCCAGATGTGGAGACCACCAGATTGTGCTTGGCACTAGTACCGAGCCACCACTATATGGGCCCAAACCTCTCAGGATTTCAAAGAGTGGCATTTATCTCATTCTGAGAAGTCAAGAGGTAGGACTGAGAATCTACAAAGAGATGAGAATCTGAATATTCTTGGCAAATGTGAAAATTAGAGGTTAGTAACTTTTTTTAGGCATTTGCTTGATTACACAATCAATTCTTTTTGACATGTTGCTAATATAGTGTAAGATGCCATTAGGTATTTGCAGCATTAAAGCTTAACCGAAACCAGAGAACAAGTCAATAACTAACCATGCATAAGTCAATGCAGAGATGGATTATTCTATGAAATATTGATTATTTACAGAAAAAAAAGAAAAACAACAACAACAGTGTTCTGAGAATTTGAGTAAATGCAAGAGAAGTGAGCACATTTTTCAAAACCTTTAGGGAGAGTATGTGAAAAATGTGTAACAAGAGCTACTTATTAAATCGTGGACATATCTTTCAAGTAAAAGGGTAGAAGCCTGTCCCTTAAGCAGTTTAAAATATTAGGAATCAATCCTGCACTAGCAGATTGGACAGACTGAAGTACTGGTGACCCAGACACTTGGAACTGGAGGAAGGCAGCAAGGGCTGTAGCCAGCACAGCTGCTGCAGCTCCAAGAGAATGAGTTGCGAGGCCTAAGGCTCATGTACACCTTTTCAGTGGGAATATTCCCATGCATAAATTTACACACACACATTTGCAGACCTAATGTGATTGATGTCTTCCTCTCTGTATGCTATAATTTGAAAGCTGAATACAGTTCATAATAAAGGGAGTGTTATTTAAACATGAAGGTAACTTGATGTTTAAATAGGTTACATTTTGAGGGTGCTTTCAACCTGTTACCAATCAGTTCTTGATACAATAGCTAGGCACTAGTTTCAAGGAAGTTGGAAACTTTTCCCAGTCCACCATCCTCATTTCCTATGTTTCTGAACAGAAATTGATAGCAAGGTCACACAGTCCCAGAAACATTACACTGAAAGGGTCACTGCACTTAAAGTGGTCACTACTGTTAGTCACCATTCCCATCCTTTTGCTGGACGTCACTGCCCTCAAAGCAAGGACAGCTCACCCACCTGTGAATTAGCCCTCGGACTACTGCAGTTCTGTATTAAGGCTAGTCCAGGCTTGAGTTATTTTCCTTTAGGGTACTGGGCTGACCACAGTGGCAATCCAGGACCAGGTTCCCCAGATAATCAGATGTCCGTGCCTTGGAAAGGAGTAAGGCCATGGGCTGGAGGCAGTGAAACCTCTGGTTTTAATCTGCTGCACCAAGGGTTTGGAGCTTTGTTAAGCATCAGGTAGTGGTAGTGATGGAGAGGGGCTGTACTACATGAGAGGTACTAGAGGCCAGCATAATCTGGAATAGCATAATTTTACACTCCAGAACTGAGTTTTGGGGGATTGTGTAGCACTCAGATATATGGATAGGCTATTTTTTAACCTTGCTAAACTAAAAGTTGAGGATTGGCTATTTAGAAATTAATGGGACATCCTAAATTGTCTTCAACCCCAACAGACAAGACAAAAGTAAAGGAGTTATCTGATACACACAGCAGAAAGACAGCAGAGGAGGAGGAGCTGCAGGTGGAAAGACCCTAGCTGGTTTTTAAAGGATTGCAAGAACAATGCAGAAACAGCTGTAGATTGTGGGAGTCAGAGCCTGAGTGGAGGGAGCTACAGCTGAGCGTACTGGTGGAGGAGGTAGGAGTGGAAGCCTGGGCATACCCACTGCCTGAGGGGAAGGGAATTTCCATGCGTAGGCAGAAGTCCTGGAGGGGAAGGATAAAATAGTACAGATGGGGGTTCCTGAGAGCAGGGAAGCCCACACATGTATCCAGATCCCGTGACAGGGTGCAGCTCTGAAGAGAGACACATTTGTTTCATGTGGATGTCACTTTGCAGTATGATGGTGCATGCCTAACACATGGTTTTCTGCCACCTGGTAGCTGGTGTGGTCTGAAACACTGCAAGGAAAGTGCTATTTCACAGAGACATGTGCAAACACATGCTCCTTGTGCAATGCTTGTGCTCCCACATTCACCCTCAGTTCTTTCTTTCGGGTTCATTACTTTTTCTTCCCCTTTATTTCGGGAAAAAAAAAACAAAACACAGTTTTTGCAAAAAGATTACACCACCATGTTATAATCACAAGGGAAGCCAGACCTTTTCAAAGCTTAATTCTTCAAGAGCACTTTGAAAATTCCAACCAGAAAACATTTATGAGGAAACTGGAGGAAGCAATAGCTGGTTAAAGAGTCATTTCTGAAGATATGAGAATTTGAGAAGACAAATAGCAATAACCTGCATGAATGAGAAAGGCCTATTGGTCCTTATTTTGTTGTTCTTCCTGTTCTTCTGGCTCCATCAGCTCTGTGCCAGTCCCTGCCTGGAGGAGCTTCCTCATTCTTTCCCTGTTATTTTTGAATCCACCTCTTTCCATTTCCCAAAGACAGAATGTAAAACTGATTGATCAATGAAATAATGAATCTCATGTTTCACAATGCCAAACAAACCTTTCTAGAGCAAAATCAAGGACCATTGTGGAAACACCAGCCTGCACCAAAGGCAAGAAAGAGATGGCCAGACTCAGCAGTAGCAAGGCGTACAGAGCTCATTCTCCTTTCTTGAGAATTAAGTCTTTTTAAAAATCTTTCTGTAGAAAATTTTATTTTCATTTGTTTTCCTAGATTGATGATGTATGATTCTTCCTGCGTTATTTATGGAGAGATTATTAGGCCACATGATAAACTAACACAACAACCAATTATGTACTTAATTGTACTAATTGAGAGTTTGTGTACAGAAAAATCACCATAGAAATTATATGAAATAAGCTCATCTCAGTGAAACAGAGGGAGACAGAGGAAGACCTGCTATTAGAGCAGGAAGAGCATAGACCATGTCTTTCCATCTTGATCTGTCATCTTGTTTTGCATTAGCAGATGCAATGATTCTCTTTCAAAAAACACATTTGGTGACATTTAAGAAAATCTGTAGTTTACTAGATGCTCATGTATGGCATTTCTTATATTAAACAATGACATGAATAAACTCCTTGTGGTCTGTATTTGTTGCTAAATGCTTTTACTATGCAAAAGACACTGAATGGGGATGTTACAAACGGAAGGCGCATTTGTGTGATGTTTTGCAGTCAGCAGCCTGGTGTTACCTCTTCTGTTTGGGACAGTTCCTGAACCCTTATGCTAGAAACACAACTGTTTAACTATTGCAGGACCGGTTCCCAGGAAATTAGGTTTGTGAAACATCTATGGCATTCCTGTTGGAAAATGTGAATCTTACCTTAATGGTTTAATGGGGAAGCAGAAAAATAGGCTAAATAGGTGGAAGAAGCACAAAAGTGTAAAAGCAACCTGTAAGTAATTTCAATTTGTTCCAGGGGAATCTTGTATCAGAAAAGCAAAATGGTTCTGCCATGCATCTGGAATTCAAAATTCACAGCTTCAGACTACCAATCCCCCAGTAATTTTCTGCCAGGGTTATCACTCTCTTAGAACATTGCTGGTGAGCTGGAAGAAATGCCAGCTGCTCCAAGAACAGAGGCAACAGGACAGTGAGGTAAAAAATTAAGGAGTTCTGCAATTTGTTTCCCACTCTAATGAAAAAGGTAAGCACCAAAATAACAATTATAAATTTCTTTTTCTTGTTTTTCTTTTAAAATCAGTTCCTTAAACTTTACGTTGTTGTATACCAAGCAGGACAGTATATCAGTATAGGTACACTGTTACTGTCAACAGGCTTAAGAGAAAGAAGGAAAGACAGTCGTTACCATCACCAAAAATATCAACACAGAACTAAGGTTAAAGGAAGACACTGAAAAAATATAAAGGGAACCAAAAAGTACTTGTGAATAACCTCTTAACATTCTGGTCTTTCACAGAGAGTGATGTTTGGAGCACACCTCAGCTCATCCGCCAGCACCAGCTCGTCCTGCAGGGAGAGCACGGGACAGCAAATGGGTGAATGCAAGTCCCTCTCCTGGGGAGCTGTAAGGTAATCTGATAACAAAATTACCAAAATATCATCTTTAACATGCTACAGGCCTTGCAAGCTAAATCCTCAACTGTTGTAGAACTGAACAGTTCAATGAAGGCAATACATACACGTCAATCCAGTCCACTGGAGGTTGTTTATGCAGCATAGTGTATGAATCTTGCAAATCTCAAGTGACACTACATTCCTGGAGAAACACAATGAAGAGGAAAAACAATGTGCCATAAATGCATTTGTAGTAATCCTAAGGGTCAGATGACTTTCCACGTTGCCTCAGTGGTGGCCATAAATGCGGCCTGCACCGCCAGTGAGCGCCGAGCACTGTCATGAAACACAGAGATGGTCATTGCAGGCCAACTCCTGGTCACTTGTCTTTTCATTATATTTTGCATATCACAAATGATCTGTTCACTAAGAGCTTTATAAGGGCAAGTTGTGCTTGGGCCGATGGAAACGCAGCCGTTGGTGGTATTATTTTGGAGGTTTGAGGGCAGTTCAGTGGCTGGGGTGAAGCCGGCGCGCCCCGAAGGGCCCTCTGCCTCCTGCTGCCCACGGTGCCTGCCATGAGGTGCTGGAGAACGGCCCTGGCCCTGCCTCCCTGATCCCACAGGCACTGCAGCTGGGCAGCGCATTGCCTTCTGGTGTTTATAGGAGATGAGATGATTCCTCAGCTGGACAGGCTGCGATATTTGTGACTGCCTGTGTCAAAGCTAATATGTGCCCACCTGCTTCCATCGGTGAGGAGGTGCCCTCTGCACTGGCCTATGGAACACCTGTGTGTAGGGCCGGGCTGAGCCCCACACAGCATCAGGCGGGTGAGGAGGGAAGCCCACCCTCCCTGCCGCCTCCTGGCTTTCTCTCCTGAGGAAAATTCACTCACTGTTCACAGGAGAGACAAGATCAGCCCTCAAACAGGTGAATCCATGGTGCTCCTAAGGCCTTGGGGGACAAGTTTCCCCATAAAACCTCGTTCTGCGATGTGTATGTTCACACGTATAAATTCATGGTATGCACTAACTCACAGCCAGTCCCAATTTACCCATTTGAGGGGCTCTGCATGTCTAACACAGCCACGTGTGCTCCTCACACCTCTGCCCAGCCCTGGAGCCTGCTTCTCACACAGCCACAAAAGGCCCTGTCTGTATGTCATTGCCCAGCCAAAAACTCCAGGGTATTTCACCCAGTTCCCTGTGCAAATAAGGCACACGTGTGCCTCTGTTGCCAGGTTCAGTCAAGTTTGACAGTGGGGCCCCAAAGATTAGATTTTTTTCTAAATTTTGCTTGAGTAGAGTGCAGCCATCTCTTCCTTTACCATCTTCCTCGGCCCTAATTGACTATATTTTAACACCATTCTTGCCTGTCTTCCCTTATTTCTCAATGGGTTGCCATGCAGCAGAGAGCAAAGGAAGCAGCCTCCTCCATGCATTCCCTGCTCCACCCCTGGGGATCGCTCCCTTCCCAAATTGCTGGCAGATTGAGACGTCTGGCATCCAGAGGAGGGGGAAAAACAAACAACTTGCTCTCACAGTCCCAATGCCTCTTTTTGCCTCCTCTTTGAAAGCAGGTTGGCTGAGAGCACTGGCTGCAAGCACGCAGTCAATTAGCTGTTGCATGGCTGGGTTCAGATGTGAAGAGTTGGGGACTACCAGTTCAGGGTGCCACAGTGAATTTTGTTACTGTGCTGGCATAGAGAGGCACCTATGTGCTTTTACACTCAAACTCTGGCTCATGTGAGGGAGGTTAAACTTCTGAAAACTTTATTACATAGTTGTTTTTTTTTTTTTTTTTTTTTTTCCTACTGGCTGCAACACAGTGAATTAAACTTCTAGAAAAATTGGCTGTGAACTTTTTTTTTTTTTTTTTTTTTTTTTTTTGCAATGTTCAATGGTTCGGCTCAGCAAAACAATCAAAGGGCAAGGCAGAGGCATGCCTTTCATTGCCTGCTATAAACCATCAAACTCAGACTTTGCACCATGTAGAAGTCTGTGTTATAAACAAGCTCAGCTGCTATCATATTACCATCCTGAGGCTGATTTATATAAACTGCCTTTGGAGATCTGATTAGGCTCAAAAAAACCCATACACCACATAGGCAGACCGAATTGCTGGAAGTAAATTTTCAGTATCACCACTAATTATTCAGGTATCTACTATTGGGAAATCTTTGGGTCAGGAAAGTTGCATGCACTTTCTGGAAAGCTTTAGGAGGTAAATAATCAATAGAATATTTTTTTTTTCTTTGAAGAGGTTGTATCTCTATTCTGTACATGCTGTATATTCAGGAGCAGTAAGTTCAGTTCAGTAAATTGCAGGAGGGACAAATAAATGTATTGTAATGTTAAGGTAGTGTACAAGGAGATGCATGGGGTCTTTTTAATTTATGCCATGGAAGGAATATTTATAGCTGGTAAAATTCAAAGAATTTTCAGGAATACTTGCAGAGGTCATGATCAGGACTACTTTAAATGAACATACACTCTTCATCTTCAACTATAAAAAGAGTTTCTATAAAAGCATAGAATAAAAAGAGCAATGTTTCTTCTACTCAACATGACATATATATTTCCATGATATAACCCCACCTCACAAAGATTTTTGGGGCAAAACTCCCTCCTTATTTATTTGGAGATCTAGACATACCTATGGCTGAGAATATATTAACTCATACTTGTTCAAATGGCAGCGCAGTGACAAAAATCAAAGAGATTTAGCTGCTTAAAAAATGCTGAAAGCTGCCCAAAATTATGTTCCAAAAGGTGCTGCTTCGTGCATTGGTTCTATCCCAGTGTTACTCAAAAAGTAGTCCAAACGTGCTAACCTTTATCAGTCAGAAGTCTCTGCTGTCCTGGATTCCCATGCCATTGAAAGCAGAGTCATCTGCAACAATGGGAGCTTTATTTATCCCGCACAATTGCTGCCAAAGCAGTCCTGGGACTTCCATGAGACTGCTATGAATATGTTTGGAGTGGGATGAATCTGGCAAAGCGCTGCTAAACTGCTGTATCACCAGTCTCAGGTCTGCTGGCTGGCTGCACTGACAGGCAGTTTTTGTGCAGGGTTGCTAAGAAATTTTAAAGCTTTTAGGGGACTGAAATAGCAGTCAGTGTTCAGTCTGCCTGCCCTGGTAGAGACTCATGATTGCTCTACCCTCTAGAGGCAGTGGAGAGGATGTAATTGCTGCTGCTACGACAGATGATGAAGATTTAAGGTAGGGACTGTGGTCTGCGCCCAGCCCTGCATCCCGCACATGACTCCCACTGAGGACGCTGGGAATTTCAAGAAGGAATGAAGAGATGAGGAAAGAGTAAAATGTGAAGCATTTTGTATAGTCTTTCTGCTGACTCCCTGGACCCCATTATGAGATTGTACATTCTTTTCATTATTCAAGGTGACAGCAGGTGTGTACCCGAGGAACAAGAATTTAAGTCTTGTTTTTGTCAGGGACATTCAGCACTTTCAAATATGCTGCAAGACATTTGTCAGCTGCAGCATGGGAGAAATCTGTGGCCTCCTGAGTGTCCTACTGAACTGGTCATAATCTTGTTAGCCTCTCTAATACGACCTACTTCTTCCCTGGACTAAGAATCACCCTGTTTTCATAGGAGACGATAATGAAACTAAATCTGCTTTCCAGCATGTAGGACTCCCTAAAGTTCACACAGAACTCCCTGATAAGTTCACACAGAACAAGCTCTGCAGTTTAGAAGCCTTCTTGCAGGACATTATTACCAGACTTAGGTAGCAGTGAGAATTTAGGAGCATCGAAGTGATAACCTACCTAGAAAGCTCAACTGATTGCATCCCAGAAGATGGAGCCATTACAGCAGAAGGACTCAAGCACTCTACATCCTAAGACATCTTGGCATCTTTAATCATACAATATTTAACTGTCTCACAGCTGGGGAAAGCTCTGGGTCATTCTTATACGGGGTATATCCAAATATTCACTGAAAATAAAGTATCGGTGTGAATTTTATGGAGACTAATATAATTCCTCTTTTGTGAATGTGCATTTTTGTTTATGTACTCTTCCTGGCTCCTCAGTAAATGAACTCTCTAGACCTGAGGCTGAATCAAACTTCAGACAAGGACAGGACTGCTTTTGGTGACCACAACTTAAAGAAACAGGGGACAACAAAACAGCGTGGAAGTTACTCTCTGAGGTGATTCTGTCCTAATTTTTTAGTGGGCTGAAAAGGCAGAATCAAGAAGCAAATAAAAGATAAAAAGAGATTTTATGTTAACTGTAAACATAGTTACTTGAACTCTTGTCAGAGTGAAGGTGAGAACCTTTTAAACAGCCAGCTTCCACGCATGAATGCTTCTGCCCATGGACAAATATAAATGATTGCTCATGAAACAACCACTCAGCTCTATGGTTAGAATTTGGATAATTAAGAATTCTGAGGGTGTATTTCTTAGCATATAACCCTCTGTGTGAGAAAAACACATAGAAACTTTGGTATGCCAGAGCAAATGTGAAAGGCAGGTGAATGCCAAGCCTGTGAACTTAGGAAAAACAAAACAACAAAAAAACAGCATATATTCTGCTACCAGCATTAAATTTGTGCTTATTTTTAAAGATGCATATTGAAGTGAGGGGTTGTTGGTGAATATTTCCTATCAGGAGTAAGTCTGGGCTACTTACTGAGATTGGCTTGCAGAGGACAGACAGAGCAGTGAGGGTGAGCTTATGTCAAAGGATTCTTATGCCAGATTTTGAAGATTTCAATTTGGCTTTGAAGATACAACCTTGTCCTGATGTGCAGTTGCAGTATCCCAAGATAGGATCCCCCATGTGAGGAAATTGGTGTGGGTTTCCCCAGGTGATCTCCATCATTAACTGCACTGCACTCCAAAGGCAGAGTTGATCACAAGTAAAGTGATGGATATAAAGGCAAACTTTGAGATGCACTGCCCAGGCAAAAGGAACTTGTAATTTAACCAGAATTAGAACCCAGTGTGAAGCCCAGCGTATTGCTGTGACAAACCCCTAACATGCTAACTGTGACAAACTTGTAAGCAATGTGTGTAGATATAGCCAAAGTTTGTGTGCAACATTTGGCTGTTATTTCTATCTTGAGACACATTGCAGTTATTCAGGGAGGACTGTATCACAGCTTGCAAGACCATATGTGTAAGGTAGGCAGTGCATGCAAGGTCATGGGTGTAAGAGAAGCCTTCTCCCTAGTTATCAGATGCCTGGGAGAGTCTGTGTCTTGCTGACACCAAGAGCAACAAACCCCAGTGTCATAGGTCAAAGATATCATAAGCAAAGACTGTAGATTGACAGTGGCTCAGAGATGTTTAGCAGTTCCCTAAACATTCATTTCTCCCTACCATCATCACCTTGGTTTGCTTAAGGTTTTTTGCTTTTCATTTTGGTTTAAACCTCCATTAGTTCTGGCATAGTGTCTAAATGTGAGGCCCTTAGACAACAGTTTGTTCACCTTCTGCCTCTAATCCCAAATCCCAAAGTGTAAGACATCTTTCAGGGGGAAGATAAAAATGTACTGCTGTGCTTTATGAAGAGACTGTAAGGTTCAATCAGGCTCTAGTGAAAAGATAAGATGCAAACCTCACCAGTAAATAAGGGTTAAAGTGCTCACATGAGGTGATGGGAATGGTCTACTGCAAGGAGCTCAACTTTCACCACCTCTTGCTTTGTTTTAGCCATGTTGCTCTCTAAACCTGTATGGTAGCCTGTGTCCCAAGAAGTTTACACTTCTGCGGTTCTACAACTATTACAGGCAATTATAATGCAATGCTTAAATATTAGGACAGTCGTTTTGCAGTGATAACATTGATTGGTGTTGGAAGGCTTTTAGTGGAGAAAGGGATATTTGGAGTGCAGCTTTATGAAAGATAAGAGATCGCCAGTGATGAAGCACAAGTATCAGTATTAGTGTACAAAATGACATAAAAATTTCTGTTGGTGTAAAAAGTAATAAAATAATTGTCATTGAGCAAAGAAACACAAGGACCAATCTGAAATACTTCTTCAGTCCTCCCAAATTTAGAAGTATCAGGTAAGTCATTTTAATTCCTTCATTATGAATAAAATGGCATAGTCTGCATCCTCTCTCTTAAAAATATAGATCAGTATTTTTTCTCATAATGTTTTGGAAGTGTAAGCATCCTGATCTCTGATTGACATTAAGCATCCTCAAATAAAGTTACAGTAATGTTACTGGATATTACCTCAAGAGCAGGCAGGAATAGGAACAAAAGTTCAATTTAAGCTTAACTGACAGAGATAGATGTGGAGCTGTGTCTGAGGAGTACTCAAGGCCAGAGCAATGCATGGTTTCCAGGCTTTATGTGAGTTCTTTCTGCTGGTTATAATTGCTAGTAATACATTGATATGGTGGAATAGCATAAAGAAACATTTACTCATCAAGTTGAAGCTGTCTATTTTCTGCCCAGAACTTTCTTTTTAAGAAACTTTGCCAAAACTCCTGATTTTTTTTTTTTAATAATATTCCTTACTTTAATAAAGAGCATAAGCCAGAATTTCAGGCTCTGATACAGCAGGATTTCTTCTGTAAGTGTGCACCATGTCCACCCAGCAGCCACACATGGATCTGGTCTTCCAGTGCCAGCCCCTGCTCTGAATCTCCCATCCTATTCTGAATAATATGATGGTGCACAAAGCCTCAAATCATGCTGCCAGGGACAACAATGTGAGATAAGCATTATGACTCACTCTTGTGATCTGTTAAAGAAGGACATAAATATTACACAGCTTGTCTCAATTCTAAAATACAAAAGCTGTGAGTTTTTAGGGTTTCTGAATTCAGTGCAAGGCAAAGCCACAGGCAAACTGCATTACATTTCTGTGAACTGGCAGTTCCACTTCTTTTATGGTAGGTATTTTTCATTCCTTTGACCAAAACTGGGGAAAGTAGTCTTTCCATTCACCTCCTATTCTGCCTCCCACAAAAAAAAAGTTTGAGTAGAACTTTTCTGATGCTGCCAAAAACTGACATAGCACATAAAATACAGCACTATCACAATACGAATCAGTCATAAGGCATCTCATTCCTGGCGCACGTGTGCTATGCAATGAAGTGATTGCAATCCTCAGGTTCCAGAGGTTTCACAGGTTACAAACCAGGTGGTGGGCTGCTATCTGCCACCCTCACTCATGGAAAGTACAAGTAGTCATGAGAGTGAGGTGTTATTCAAAGTGAATATGAATGAATGAAAAGTTCTGATCTAGCATGTACATTTTTAATAATGAAACCTTCTGCAGGAGAGTCCCCCCTGACTGTGTGCTCCCTGGAAGCTGAGACATGCTCCAGAGGTGACCACCGGGAATAGAAGCGGAGGGCTCAGATTAGACTTCAGTCAAACATCAACAGCTAGGAGACAATGGAGATCTTTATTTCCTACCAGCAACACTGCATTTGGGCCAGAACACAGCACTGGTCTCAAATTCCTGTGGCATTTTCTGGAGAGCTTCAGCCTCCCAACCTCTTTTGCTGTTATTCATAAAACAAATAACCTTTTTATTTGTGGTACATATCAACTTGCTTAGAACAATACAAGAAAAGAAAACACAGCCCTGCCTCCCTTTTTTTTTTAGTAAGTTTTCAGACCAGTATGGTCTAATAGTTCATCCAAAAAAATACAAAGGAATGTGACACTCACTCCCTTGGCGGCAGGATGGAAGGCTGATTTAACTGGGAAAGCCAGCTCTTGACAACAGAGAAGTTCCTTTCCTGGGCAGTACCAAACGTATCGGTTCCCATCCTTGGCTGTTACAAAGGAGATTTATACTCTACCAGAAACCATCCCTATCTTTTCCAGGTTGACTCCAACAGGGAAGATGAAAGGCAAAAACGTTAAGGAGGAACCAAGATACTAAAAAGGTTAGTATTTATAGCACTGACCTGTAACAGATTCAGACAGATAAACTCCTGCCATCAAATGGCTTGGTTATCTGAAGGGCCTATATGCCGATGGAAGGCCACTGGCATCAGACACCGGAATTGTTTGTGAGCGGGAGGCACAGCTTGTGATCTCAGGAGCCAAGCGCACCCAGGGCACTCATAAACCACCATCCTTACCCGACTTCTCTGTCAGACCGATACGTGGTGACTCCTCAGATCAAAGGTAAGGCCCCACTCCTCATTTGCATAAAATAAAACTAGTTGCACGTGGTCTATCAGGAAAGGTACAGTTAGAAGCACTGGCGATAATAGATAATAGTGCTGTGTGCTGGGCATTAAGTGTAAACCAGGGATCCTGGCGTGCTGCCACCACCAACTGCCACACCGTAAAGGTGCGATAGTGCTGGCTATGGCGGTGAGCCCTCTGAGCAGCACTGCTGTCACCGGTGCCATTAATGGCAGATGTGTGGCTAAACGTCTTATGCGATACCAGTCTCACTTGCACTCCTCTCCTCTGCTCTCCTCTCCTCTGCTCTCCTCTCCTCTGCTCTCCTCTGCTCTCCTCTGCTCTCCTCTGCTCTGCTCTGCTCTCCTCTGCTCTCCTCTGCTCTCCTCTGCTCTGCTCTGCTCTGCTCTGCTCTCCTCTCCTCTCCTCTCCTCTCCTCTCCTCTCCTCTCCTCTGCTCTGCTCTGCTCTGCTCTCCTCTCCTCTCCTCTCCTCTCCTCTCCTCTCCTCTCCTCTCCTCTCCTCTCCTCTCCTCTCCTCTCTTCTCCTCTCCTCTCCTCTCTCCTCACTCATGGATGAAGCAGCAGTGGTGGTCTTCAGGCCAGGAATCCTTATCCTTGTTCACCTCTTCTTCATGGAGTAAAGAACTGACTGACTTCCATCGGATGACTTAAGAAGTAATTTACTATACTTTGATTGCCTAAGATTTTATGTTTCGTCTATTGATATGCTCACAAAGGAGAAGTAAATACAGGTAGGTGACAAGGCAAAGCACCTTGAACCAAGCAGAAAGGCTTAGTGATAGCAATTTTATCACACCTATTTCAGAAGATGCTTGAATATTGGAGAAAATGGTAGAATGGAAGTGAGAAGACACAAAAATGCATTGCAGCTTTATGGATGAACTGCAAACCACAACATCAGGACAGTTCTATCCCAAAAAAGAAAACCCCGTCTAACTGTCGTGTGTTGCACTCAATGCAACTGGTCTGTGTTGCAATGTTGCACACTGATGATGCTGGCTAAATTTTACCTCTGGTCAGAACAAAGCACACCCAAGCTGCACTGCACAGTTCATTTTCCTGTCTGTGTGTGCACAGCATGCACTCTATGTGATGAAGGATAATTATGTCAGTACATAATTACAGATAAAAAAGCAGGGAGTGAGATGCCAGAGGTGAGATCAGTATGGCAGTCCTGAAGAGATATATATCCACCTGGCACATGGTTTAAGGTCAGGCCTGAGACTAGGGTCAGGAAGCTACTTCTCTCACCAAACTGTTGCATGACCATGAGGAGGGCATTTAAATTTAACGTTTTTTTTTTTTGTTGTTTGTTTGTTTGTTTGTTTTTTTCCCATTTCCCATGTGATGCAAATTAAGGTGATTTTTCAGATGAACATCGCTTCTCTGCGGAGGACCTATGGAAAACTCAGGCAATGTTTGAATCATTTAAATGTTCTTTCCCAAATATCCTCTAACAAAGTTTACAGAGCTGCACAAAGGCTGGGAGACTTACAGGAGTTTAAAGGGAGTATTTATAAATTGACTGAGCATTGATTGATAGACAGTATACAGATATTCAGAGGCTACAACTCCAAAGACCAAGCAGATTTACAGAGGAAAACATAATCAGAACAGGTCTACTGGAACTATGAGAGAAAAAGCAAAGCATTCTCCAGTTTTTCTTTTGTTGGGATATATGGATTTTCATATTGGAGTGAAAACTTACTACCTAATAGATTTAAATATGACCATATAAAACATTTAAAGGTAATTTAAAGGCAAGAAAAAGTCCTTACTTGGTGAGAGGTTGCCTTGCTCCGCATATTGTTGAAGGCTAGACAGGAGCTTTAAATCACTTATTAGACCAAATATATATTTTTTTGCATCTGAAAAGGCATTAAATTTTTGAGCTGATGCCCCCCTACTGTTAACAATTGGCTCCTTGTTTCTCTTTTTGAAATTGCTTGGCTTTACCATTAAGCTGTTTGCTAATGCACATTTTTCCTATGTCTCTTTCTGTGATCTATGGTTTTGAGACCTCATCCAGTCTTTTAAAACCAGTGGAAAATCCACGGAGTTCAAAGCACATTGAATCCTTATTTAAAAACAATTTTCTGTCTACTCAGACCATTTATTTATGAATGAATGAACAAAAAATACCTCACAAGAGCAAAAAGCCTACCCCAAATATGTTCAGATATCTGGAAACATATGGGACAGCTATACAGCTATCCATTCACAGAAAGGGTAAAGCACATGTTCCATCCTTCTTCCCTCCTGCTCTCTCACCAGGAGGCGAGGAGATCACAGATCTAGAGGCAGCCAGGAGCAGGTTGCCCAAGGAGGTGGTAAAGTCCCTGTCCCTGGGCGTGTTTAAAGAAAGGTTGGACGTGGTGCTTAGGGACATGGTTTAGTGGGTGGTATTGGTGGCAGGGAGACAGTTGGACCAGATGGTCTTGGAGGTTTTTTCCAACTTTAATGATTCTATGATCAAAAGGAGGGCTACAGAGGAACACATTCACCCCTGCATGATGTGCACAGAAGTACACTAACTTTCAAGGGAGCTGGCTGAGACAAAGCAGCGCAGCCACACAGCTGAATGTGGAAAAAACAGGGGCATTGTTAAAAACCATTCCTTTGTATGAAATTCCTTTGTGTTTACTTCTCCAAAACACTTTTTAAAGGCCATTCATATAATGCTGGAACAAGAATGGGAAATGCCTTGCCTCAGACTTCCTGTTGTCAAAGCAAAAAATAATCCAATATCCTTCTGCCTGGGAGCTGGCGTGGGCCCAAAATGCACTTTGCTGTGGCACAGGGGCCTCCAGACAGGCTCCTGATGGAGCAGGACCATGGTACTGGTGTGGCATGGCTGGGAACACACCCTCTGCGATGGGCACCACGCCTGCTCTTCCGGGTCATTTTTTATTTTTAATTCACACAGTAAGAGGAATGGAGAGAGGAAGAGGCGGGTGCTACACTGGGTTGAAGTCCAAAGAGCATTGTTTTCTCATTATGAACACTGTGTTGCCATCATGGATAATTATAATCTGACATCTCAAATCTTTTTTTTTTTTTTTTTTTAACTGCACCAAGGCACTGAAACCAGAGACTCCTTGGTGACAACCCAGGAGATGTCTGTTGTTCGTCCTGGCTGTGTATGTTATTTTGTGGGGATTCTAGGGTATTGCTGTGGACACGCCAGATATTAAAACTTCATTATACTTGTGTTTGCAAAACAGATCTCAATCACTTTCCATCCTAGACAATTACCCTGGCAGGCAGATCCTGGAGAAATAACAGCCAAAAAGAATGAAAACACTTTTCAATTGCTTTGTTGAAGAAGTAAAATCTGATGCAAATTCACTTAGTCAGCCAAAATACTCTAACGCAGCCATATTCCCAGAGAGGCACTTTTCCAATTTTTTAAAGTCAAACTACTTGTTCCTCCTAAACCTTTTTCCAACTCTAGCTATGTTATGAAGGGAAATGCTTTACCTGAAAACTACACCAGCACATAGATCCTCAACATGAAGCAGGGAGGTGTGTTTCATCCTCACCCTTGGCAGCCTTTCCTGTGTGAACGCATGCTGAAGGGAGAAGCACGAATCCCTGCTGGTCCCGCTCCTGTGAACAGAGGGCTCAGGTGGTCAACACTCAAGATTCAGTGCAAAAACCTCTTGACATTAAGAATTAACAAGGCACTGATGATTTCTGGTATCTTCTAGTCCCATAGAAAAAAAAAATAGTAGCTGGAGCTACTAATTGATTCTCACTTCCCAAGCTGATAGCATTAATGTGGTAGGGCTACCATGAATTTACTGCAGAAAAAAACTAGTGATATCTACCATAATTGTCTCAATTTCATGGACACCATGGTCTGGTATTTCTGTCATTTTGCGAGTCTGAATTCTTTGGGCTGTCAGCGTCTGCTGGGGCCTCCTTTACCAAAGGACACCAAGTGCAGGTCTGACCTAACTGCCAGCCAGTTGTTTGTGTTTGCATTATCTTTCCTCATGCACCGTGCAGCCACATTTATTTCATGCAGGTATTTAGTGCAAATCTTGGAAGCAAGTAGTTTTCATAGTGAGTTTTTCAGCCACTGAAAACAAGACTAGTCAGTGGTGAGACCTTTAACTGGGATCTACCTTCTGTGGTTAAAGCAAGACTCCTTCCAGGAGGTTCAGGAAATGTCACTTTTATGACAGCTATTTCACTAATTAATATTGCTGGAACATTTTTTTGCCTCGGAGAAGATAAACTCCTTTTCCTGTTTCTGTCCCTACAGAGGGTAGTAACCCCTTGACTCTGGAGAAATGACTTCTAAAAAAACTGGAACTAAATGGGCTGAGTTCTGCCACTGCCAGCCAGCTCTTGGGCATCAGATGAATTCCCAGATTAGCAGCAAAGCATCCCCAAAGCCACCTCATCTAGCATCTCTGAAAGGGACATGTGAGACTTGCTATGCAGACTAATCCCTAAAACTGGGAGGTGTCTCAGCCTTCAGTATCGCATGAGTTCCTATACCAGTTTGCAGTTTGCCATATTACCAGCATGCTCCTTATACTCACAATGTTCTGTGTCTGTCAGGCAAACATTGTATGGACATGTAGGAAATGGGTCTGGAAAAAGTCCTTCCTCATATTTTGTGTCTGCCAGCAAGAGCTCTGCTGAAAAATGTTTCCTTGTGAGATGGGGGAGTTCATTCTGACCTCCTGGAGAAGGGTGGCTTCAGTCCCTATGGAGCTATATACGACTTTTGCGTCCCTGAAGGTAGCTGACGGCAAGCACAGCGCCAGAAGGCCCACATTCACTACAGAGGGGTCTATCCTTCCACTAGGAAGTTTTAGGGCCTGACAATGAAAAGAATGATATCTTGGTGAACTGAAGCCTGGGATTTGTGCAGATAATGCATGTGCACATTGCTGTTCTGCTATTGAGAGCCATCTGCCCATCACGCAAAGCCCTTGCTCCAGGCACAGGTTTGGGCAGGTACCACCACTGTGCCCAGTCCTAAGTGGTGGATGGTCCTGGGAAGATGTGTGCCTTCCCTGTTTTTTTTATCAAGAGAATCCTGAGGTGGGATAAAAGCTTAATCCCAACCAGCCCATGCCTCAGGAGTACATATTTTTGACAAGTGGATATGATCTGCCTATCCCCGTGCAGGTGACCGGCTGTGTCCGAGACCACCTCCCAGGACCACAGCCCCACGTGGCACCCCGCAGCCCTGGGGCTGGCTGCCACTGCACGGAGAGGGATTTCCTCTCCTGGTCCACCTGATGTAGCGCTCCGTGGAAAGCTGATGCTCAGGTTTCACGCCAGATATCTACCCAAAATTATTCAGAAACTTCTTTTACAGTAAATAAATTATAAATTTACATTTACTTCCCAGAAAGCTCCCCTCAAATCATGGGGAAACCTTTCATTAAATCTCGTCATGGAGCACTATCATGTTATCTCACTAGGATGTAACACAGGAATGCTTTTTGGTTCTCTCCTCATTCTCTCTGCAGTAGGGTCCTACTTGCCCAAAGACAGCCCAAACAAGACCCTAACTGCAGCCAGGTCTGTACATCTGTCTGCTCACAACCCTCTTCCCAAAGAGAGGTGCAGTGCCTGCTGCCTCCTGCAGAAGCAGCCCTCTTTCTGAAGTTTGCAGGGCAGCTCCCGGGGGAGCAGCCTCTGGTTTCACCAAGCATTCATCCCAGGTGAAGCTTACAGATGGGGTGCTCGCTTCCCACGCACAAATGCGTATCCAAGTGTGACCCTTAGCGCCCAGCTGCAGGCCAGAAGATACCACTGGTAGGACCAGACGATAACCTGTATCACCAGCAACAGCAGTCACTGCAGCTGCCTGGACAGCAGCAGACCCTGGCATCATGTACTCCCATGGGTGCTGTGCCTCTGCCCCCCACCCTGCATCTGTCCTCCCTGCCCTGGGCACGCAGCTGGGCACAGCAGCGCCGCCCCATGTGGGGCTGCCTGGGGAGGGCCACCCCCAAACACCATCCAGGCAGCTTGGAGGCAAAATATCAGGAAAACACTCACAGAGGTGACCTAGATGCTTACTGCCATTTTCTTAAATGCTTGCATTGCTTAAAGAAAGTGCTGCTGGTGCCCAGGCTGTGAGTCACCCCATTTGTAGAGCCATGTCTGGGGGCCTCCTCTGCTCTTTGCTCTGGGCTTTGCAGGACTTTGCACCATCATGGTGGCACAAGCTGCAGGGCAGGGAGGAGAAGCCTCTTCTCCCATCAGGTATTTTCTTAGGAACCTTGCTTGATCCAAAATGCACGATAATTGAAATTCCTGAAAACTAAGAGTACAGAAACACACGTAGGCCCACGAGATATAGAGGGTGCGAGTGAATTACTTGGTTTAGTTTTGGTTTAGTGGCATTTAAGATATTGTATTTTAGGACTGACGACTGGATGACATGAGCGACAGTGACGTAATTCTCCCATGTCAGCTGGCTTCCTGCCTTTGCTAGCCTAGCAGTTCACCATGGCGCTGACTTCAATGAATTGGGAAATTTATGAGAGATCACTACTCTCCCTTAGTGGCTGTAATTTTCCAAAACTGCCAAAAGATAAATCTACATCACAAATGGCTTAATTCCACATTTCTTATCTCAAATCTCAGTGGCCAATAGATGTTTCTTTATTGAGCAGAGTTGAGCACTTGAGCAGAGGGTTGAGCGCAGGTATTCGACTGCTACAAGCACAGAGCCAGCATCGCTGTGCTTGCTAAACCCCCTCAACAGGACAGACCTGGCAGAGCATCACTGTATAGGCAAAGCTTGGTTGTGCTCCCCATAGCTGGGAGCAGATCTGAGTTGTTCAGAAGCCTCTGGGCTCTGCTCTAGGGTGGGATTTAATGACAGACATAATCTGACCTAATGGCAGTGATTTCCAAAGCACTCAGCTTTATTGTGCATACCTTTTCAATCTTCTTTCTTTCCTAAATACACATGCTGCCTTTTACATTTGTTCTCCTGGCTAATCACACAGTCCCTGGAGCAGTCAAGGAAAACAGGCTGTCTTTAAAGAGAACGCATGGCTGAGTCATTTTACGGCAGAGCAAGAAGACAAAACCACAGAGCTCGGGTCTCAGCCCTGTGGTCACCCTTTTCAGTCCCCAGAGCAGCACTTACGTCCTCAGTGCCTCAGTTTCTCTGTCCATGAGATGGAACTTACCATTATATTTGTCTGACATCAGCCTGTGAAGTGGTTTAATGATGAACCTAGATTAAATATTATCTGAACTAAATGGATATTTTCAGGTGAAATGAAAAATCTTAATATGTTGATAAGACATTGTAACTTATTTGAACTTGAAGGTGCTGGAAGTCATTGGTTTAAGTGTTATTTAAATTGACATAATTGAAAAAATTACATATAATTGGAAGACAGTCCCTTCCCTCTAACAGGTAAGTAGAGTGGATTTTTATGTGAAAGATCAGCATTAAGGTCTGTGAAAACTACTTCTTCCCAGAAAGCATAACTTATCCACTAGTTATCCCCAAAATATCTTTTTTTTGAAAGCATTTTCAATGTCATTTAGTCATTCAGGATCATATTTTAATTTTGTTATTTCCTCAGAAAGACATAGAAACCAGTTGTAAAGCTGCACAATGAAAAAAAATCAAACGCGGGTTAAAACTATAAGTAGCTCCATTTGGATTTTGAATATTAGTCTAGATATACCATATATGGAGCAAGGCACTAAGATCCTGAGCCAAGGGTGACGTAGTACCTACAAACACACTGGATAGAAATATTTCTGGTGAGGAATTGTCCATTGTTTAGGCCTCTCACACTTCTTTAAAGTAAAAGAAAGGTTGTTATAACAAACTAGTCCTGTTCTCAGCCCTTACCAGATGGCTCTTGCAGCTCCCTGGTGCTGGAAAGCTGACAGCAGCTTGCTATGGTAGGAGGCCATGGGACAGACCCAAGTGTCTGCTGCCCATTTTGGTCTGCAATGCAAATACCTCACTGAAACACAACATCTCTGGTGTAAAGAGATTTTCTGATGTTGTGACCATGAGGAAGTGGCTTTCATCGAAGCGTGACAATGACTCTGTTGTATTAAACCTGCTCTTGATTAACAGCAGGCAACAGCATCACAGTGTGACAATGGATGGTTTCTGCACGCCCTGTTCCCACAAAGCACCTGGCACATAGGATACAACCAAACAGACACATCTTGGTCTCTACTGCTGGCCTGAGGTTCTGATGGCTGTGGGAGAGGACCAGCTCCATCTTTCACTCCGAGCTGGTGCTAGCAGGGAGCTACCAACCATCAGGCAGTAGCTGCCATGGATGCCCCCTTTCTGGAAATCCTGCTGAAAGATAAAGAAAAACTCTACCTCAGCACAAGGTTTTTCAAAGGTGAACACAGTGATGCAGGAAGGGGCACCTCCTCAAAGCTGCTGAATTCATCTCAAGTTTGCAAAGTCAACTTTGATGTTAGAGTCAAGCTTTGAAAGGGCCATCTCCCTTCTGGCCCCTGGAGAGAAGAAAGTTTCATTGTTTCAGCCACAGGCAATGGCACCAATACAGTTAGTGTGTACGACAGATGCTCTGTATCTTAGCACATTCATACTTCAAGAGTCACCAACAGGGATTTAAACACATCTGAGTGCTCAGCAGGCACTGGGAAGGACAGAAGATTGTGTTTAAACAAACGTTTGCAGTCTTGCTGTAACAATAATCACTGACAATTAAAAAAGTCAGCTTGCAAGGAGCCTGGTACTAAGTATTGTATGCAAGTCCCCTTTGTACGTGAGGGTCCTAGCCCCCCAAATATTGTTTTATGTAAAATGAGTGAACGCTACTAAACAGTGCATATGCTGCTCTGTGTGCCACTGTACCAAGGACATCAATCTCAGAGAACAAAGTCAATCGTGGTCCATCTTTGCAGACACTAAAAATAGTGCATGTTGAGATTTGCAGACCTAAAGCACAGTAAATAAAAGTTCTCAGTCAGGAGCTCTTGTAATTAAAAGGTCACTTTTGGTGTATCCCTGCTGGGGAAGCTAGCCGGGGGGAGGGCAGCTGTTTGCCCAAAAAGTGTGAGCTGAGATGGGTGGGGGATGTCTGCTTAACAGCCCGCATTCCTGGGCTCTGCCAGCTTCCTTTATCTTCCGATCTTAATGTTGAGAACAAACAACCATTTGTACTTGAAGCAGGCTGACTGATGAGACAGGCATTTCAGGTGTACAAGTCCTACAGTGCTGCCAATTTGTAATTACTGCACCAGGCATTTCACAATATTTTGCGTATTTTTTTTCCAAAGCTGGAATCTCATCAATTTGTGATTTCACATGATTATTATTATTTTTTCTAACCTGCAACTTGCTGTTTCAGAGGAGGTGAAAGTGATTTCAGAAGACCTGTGATTTTAGAAGCAGTGCTCTTGTACTAATCGTTATGGACTGAGGCAGGGAATTGCTCTCCAGATGACCCCCACCAGCCTGAAGAGCAACTTCCCCCAAATTCCCCCCGGGAAGCTCAGGGATGAAGTGGACTCACGCGGTGTGGTATCACTGCATCACAGCGTCACAGCGTGGCTGAGGCCAGAGCCCCCCCTGGGCCTGTCTGCTCCCCCTGCCCCAGCAGGGCCACCCCAGGCAGGGGGCCCAGGCCCGTGTCCAGGCGGCTTTGGGAGATCTCCAAGGAGGAGACTCCACAGCCTCTGTGGGCAACCTGGGCCAGGGTTCAGTCATCCTCACAGGAAATAAGTGTTCCCCAAACAGCATAAAGTTTGGAAAGCAGGAAGAGAAGAAGAAATGTACTGCTCCACTTACAGAAGCGCTGTGTACAGCAGCCACTTTGCACAAGAGCAGCTTGGTCGCAAGGTTTAGTCCAGCAATAGGCCCCTCAGTATTTCTTTGGATTTTCATGTTGCCTTTATTGGCCTTTCTCAGGAGGTGTTTCTGGGTATGTGTGCGCTCTCCACACCGGCTGCAGTGGACGTGAGATGGTCACACGACCGCTGTGATCAGTGGGCGCCCTCAGGGAGGCTGCGCCAAGGCAGGGCTCCAGCCCCGCCGGGCCTGAGGCAGCAGCACCGGGCCTGCTCTGGGCCTCCTCAAACCGGCAGAATCCTCCAGGGCAAAAGAAGTCACTTGCAGTCACAGCTGTTTTTTATTTTATCTACTTCCAGGGTAAATACTACAGTACGAGGTGTTATTTTCCTCACTGCAGCATTGAAATGCCCAGCTGCCATAGAAGGAAAAACTTGGGTATTTTGCCACAACCTCACAGAACTGGCAGTGCCAGCACTTCTTTTGGATACAAACAGGTCAGAGTACTGACGAACATAGTGTTAGAAACAAAGAGATGAGTGGAAGCTGCAGTTCAAAATAAGATATTGAAAAAATGTGGTGCTAGAATTTGTACAAAAGATTTGTTCATATCTGCAAGTGTCAGAGGATACGGGAAGAACTCTCCTGTTCTGCAACAAAATTGGCATCAGGTAGGGACATTTTCCTGTATGCAGTGCGTGGCTATGCCTCATAGGACACAGGTACTAATGAGGCTGACCAAAAACTAAGATTTGCATGAAAACCATCAAGTGCATAAGTAAAAGCTGGGTAGAAAACCCACTTTTATGGCCCACCTTGACACATTTATAACAATGCTGAGAAACTGCCTTCTTGTCAGGGTACCTAGAGCATACAAATTTTATCTTGGTTTCTCAGAAAGAGGTCTGGGCTTCAGCTGTAGGAAGGGAATATGGAGCTTAAATTACATGAGATGAGAGGCGGATAAGCAAAGATTCGTGTCTCCTCCAGCCAAGGGGCGAAGGCAGGGGCACTGAGCTGAGAGAGGCTGCAGGCGCCTTTGGAAGGCCGCAGCTTCCACAGACACTGAGGCCAAGTGATCCAGGCATCCCAGCCATGCACTCCTTTGTCTTTCATTATTAATAATCATCCATCCTGTGCTCAGAAGTGCGTTAGATATGAACACGTAATAAGTACAGGATGCATAAAGCTGTTTCTATAGTGAGTACAATTCTTTCCCAGTCATCTAATGTAAAAATAAACAACTCTTAGACAGAAGAAACTCTTTCTCCATAGAGACCTAAATGTTGACAGATGCAGCAAAGTATGCACTGTGAACCATATTTCTCTATAGAGAAGGGTTGGGCTAGAGTGTGTCAGCTCCATCAACCCAGGCTGGAAAAAAAATTGCTAGGTTCATAAGAGAAAATTGACTGACAAGATGAAATTGCAGTAGGTGGAAATTAGCAGCTAACCGTGCTCATACTTGTGTGCGTGGAAGATAACTGGTGATCGCTGTCCAGGCAGATCTGTAAAAGGAAGCTAAGGAGAAGGTGCAGGCAGAAAAGTATTAAAAAAGAATAAGGATAGGAGTGAATATAGCTAAAATAATACCCAGGTTATCAAAGAGAAGAGTACCCAAAGGAGACCCAAAGCAGCGTACAAGACCAAAGCAGTGTGCACATCAAACTGCAGTCCATGGAAAAGATCTCAATATTGCAATTAAGATTTTTTTATTGTTATTATTATTTTAATTTTGTATGTATGAAAGGTGTTAATGGCTCCACTGAGAAAGGCTTGAATTTTGTGCTGTGCCATCCCATGATGGTGTGGATGGGCAGTGAGGATCATGTCACTGTTACTGCAATTTTATGTTACAGGTGCCAGAAGAGACACAAGTGACAAGAAGGATGTTGTTCTTCACAGGGATTTAGCTTCCTTTTTACAGCATCCAGTTTTTTTAGAGCGAACTTCACTTACAAACATCATTATATGAGTATATGTTTTATACTCAGATCTAACATATATAACCTCTGCATTTTTTCCATTTTGTCCAAGCTTTGGGGGGGGGGGGGGGAAAGCAATAGTCAAGTTTCCCTTAGCAATAGCATCTGTACCTTTACTCTCATAAAGGAATAAATTCATCCTATTAGAAAACATTATCACAATATATCTTTTAGCTGGGTAACTTAAAGTTTTTGAAACTTTCGTTCCAACCTTTGTATGGCTAAATACTATCATCTGTTCTCCCAGAAGCAAGAAGTACCCAGAAGTTGAGTTATTCCTATCTTGAGAAAACCAGCTGCAAAATAACCAGTTTGGGAGCTCACTTCTGGGTGCAGGGACAGCAACCCACACTAGTACACTGCCACATGGCCTGAGTGCAGAGCTGTGACAGGCTTGGCCAGCAGAGCCATGTGCAATGGACATCACCTTTTATCAATGAAACTTGCTGCAGTGCTCTCAATTTTGAGATTTTCCCCTTATTGTTGCACTTTTCCATTTGAAAACAGTAACAAATTTTATATTTTTCCAGGCAGAATCACTGCTGACCTCACTGAGATCTCTGCAAAGGGACTGGGAGGCATTACTGGGCCTTTTAAAATGGCTTATTTTGGATATTCGGTTATTTTTGCACATGCACATACACACTGGCACTATATATATATATTTAATTTTGGCACAAGAAATAGATCTAGCAATGGGCTCCATTATTTCATAGTCCTTTTCCCACTGGCTAGTGTGTAGCAGCAGAGCCCATGGTGTTCTGTGTCCCACCCAAAAGCCAGCAACCTTTCCCTACTAAGAGCTAGTGCAGCTCAAGTAACCTGGAGGAGAGGCTCTGAAACTGCCCTCTCTTTCAGGATTTCTCTCTGCAGTATTTCTCTAATTCACTTGCTACATTAGTCGTGTATTATTTTGCTGCTGTCTATAACATCATTAGTGCTAAAGTCATATTTATGTTTAATTAATAAATTAACTCATACATTATTTATTTTCCTACATTGAAGAGCCTGGGGCTGCTGGTGTAATAATCCATGTAGTGCTATTTATTTTAGAGCAGAACTTATTAATTTTTTTTTGGTTTATTTCGTAGTCAGAATTTGTTTTGGAGCACAGTCACTTGCTGGAATTTCTGAATGTATTTTCGGTCCATTTAAAACATAATAATAATACAGCAAGTGACCACCACTCTCCTTCTCTATAGGTGGCTGTTAAGCTAAAGTAATGAGAAGGATTGTTAGCCTAAAGTTAGCAGAAATCGTTTTGAAATGGCCAGAGAAATGTCATCCTCATCCGCAGCTCCTGCCCGGGGGTGCACACAGGGAATACTCCTCTAGCTTGGGGAAGCGGCGTCTGCGTGGTTTGGTGCCTGGTTTGGACACTTGGCACAGCTTTGCATCACCAGTATCCCCCCCCCCCCCCCCCCCCCACCTGATTTGTGTCTGCGCTGCTGGAAAATCGCCCAAATTTGCCCGGCCGGCGGCGCGGGAGCACCCACGGGCGGGCGGCGGCAGGGGGCAGCAGCGGGCGGCGGGCGGCGGGGCCACGGCAGCCCCGGGCCCCAGCCCCGACCCCGACCCCCAGCCCCAAACCCAAGCCCCCAGCACCGACCCCGAGCCCATCGGTAGCATCCCAGCCGTACGCCCCGCGCCCGCTGCTCCGTGCCCTGCGGAGCCACTGCTGCCGCTGGCTTTGAGGAGCAGCACCGCTAGCAGGGCTGGGTGAGAGGGATAAAGGCAGCCTTCCCTAATTGTGCTCGAAAAACCCGATCTCCAGGAAGTTTCCTGTAAGATTTTGAATGAAGCAAAAATGAAAAGCCCTCTAAAATATCACGACATAGATTTCACAGGGGACCCTTGTGTTCAGGGAGTTTAACAAAATCACATGGCTATGCAGGCGATGAAAACTATGTTTATCAACTAGGAGTTTGTTCAATAGCATATTGGAAGTCTTGCAGTTCAAAATCTTAGTACTGTAGGGATAGCTGTGTGAAATGCACTTGTCCAAGCTTTTATGAAGGAAATTACTGATAAAAGTAGGAGAATGTAAGTGTAATGAAGGATGCGAACTAGGACGTTTTTTGGTACATGACATACAAAGAAAATGGCAGACTTGTGAGCAAGAGTTCCCCTGATAAAAAAAGGAAGTCCTAGCCATAGGACTATAGTCATAGGACTTAATCTATAGCCATAGGACTTAATCTATAGTCCATAGATTAAGTTAGCTTCTTGAAACCAGAAACCCGCAGAGCAGAGCTTGCCTCCTGAGACCACTCCTACCATCTCATTCTGCCTGGGGGTCACTTTGCCACAGCCACCAAGCAGAGCTCCTCAAAGCACGAAGAGTCACAGGTGTGAGTGACATTGCTTTGGGAAACAGGGGCAGACCCCTGTGCCATGACTACGGCGTTCAGAGAAATGTTCTGTTCCTTACAAGAAGCAGCAGATTTTAGATATGTGAAAAAGAAGAACCTTTGCTGAGGATTTGAAGATTCACTGCCAAAAATACAAGATGAAGGTCAGCTCAGGTTTGGGCTCTATGTTCTGCCAGTGGAGCTGCTTGGGGAAGTAAAGGCAGCAGAGCGGTGTGTGAACAGAGCCGGGGAACAGCAGGCACACAGCCGGATGGCTAACACATGCGCCCACCCTGTGCATTCGGAGCAAAGTGGAAAAACAGCTTGGTTATGAAGCTTTGTGCCCGGTGCTGTGAAATATTCCCAGTCTGGGATTGTGGACATTCTGGAAAATAGTGAATTGAAACAATCTGCTTGCAGTAAGACAACGAGTTTGATGTAGGTTGCAGGATTATAAGCTTTAAATGTAGCTTTGGAAGAAAGTGCAGCAGCTATTGCTCTGTCACACCGGCAGTGTTTCCCCTTTCCCATGAAATTTCCCCTTTCCTGTTGTGACATGCTGCACAAGTAGTATCTGGAGATTTTGCTCAGATTTACTGTGTGGATTTTTTTTTTTTTTTTTTCCAAAGGATCTGCTCTTCCAAAGAAATTATTTGGGAGAAAGTGTGGTTTCAGGCTGGGCACAAGTTCTCTATTAAACCAAGATTATGGTGTGAAACCATTGCTTCCTGGTGCCACACCACTGCTTCAGAAGTGTCAGCCAGCATGGTGCTGGTGGACCAGAGGCTGAAGGCTGTGTCTGTTTCTAGGACTACGCCACCTGTGATCAGGGGAAGCTTAAGCAAACAACTCTGTGCCCCAGCTAATGTCTGGAAATGAATATATTGCTCCGGGAAAAATGCTTTGAGATCTTCCAGTAGAAGACAATGATCTTATCCCTTTATTAAATCTGTGGTTTAAAGAAGGATTTAGGGTATAGCTACTTAAGAAAACATGACTTCTTGAAGAAAACATATGACCCCTGAGCCCGAGGCCTCAGCTGTCGTGTGACGGGCTGGTGCAACAGCCCCAAGGCAGCCGGGCTCTCTCCGCTCCTCTCCCTGAGGGCGGCGTGCAGCAGAGATGCCCCCTGCGCAAGCTCCAGGACTGCATGGGGGTGCAGTGAGGGACGGGGAAGGAGGACTCAAACACCTCTGGAAGTTCACAGTTCTTTATTGGCGGCCCGGAGACAAACACAGGCCGGCTGCGCTACGCCGTCTCCACTTCCTCCAGCTGTGGGACACCCATCTTGGCAGCTCCGTCGTCTGCCTGCTGTCGTGGTGCTGAGCCATGGGCAAGGAGCTGGGCCCAGCCTGAGGCTCCGTGTCATGCCAGGGCCTCCAGGAATGGCGTGAGCAGTGATGCCTTGCGCACCTGGCATCATAGTGAGGCCTTGCCAGCCTTTCTGGAGGTGGCCCCACCTGCCTTGGCTGGGTGTCACCTTCTGGAGAGTCCACGTCCATGGGCAGGACATCGTTCTCTGCGGATGGCACCTGCACAGTCTGCACCCACTGTTTCAGCCAGTCCTTGTTTGTGGCCTGGCCGTTGTCCTTTGAGGATGGCATGTTGCCTGTCCAGCCCCCTTTTTGCTGAGTGTGGGGGTTGGACACAGTCTTGCACAAGTGTCACTGTGATGTTCTGCACCCATTTTTTTGAAGGATTGCAGTTTGTGGGCTGGATGTTGTCCCGTGCTGGTGGCACCTTGCTGGTCCTCACCCATTTTTTGTTGGGGTCCCTGTTCACAAGCTGGCTGTTTTGCTGTGATGGTGGCACCTTGCTGGTGTGCACCCGTTTTTGTGGTTCGCCACTGTTCCTGGGCCGGCTGTGTTCTCCTGCAGGTGGCACCACAATGGTCTGCACCCTTTTTTTTGGCTGGTTGCGGTGCCTTGTCTGTCTCAGGGACTGGGTGTTGTCTTCCGCAGATGTCCCCTTGACAGTTCGCACACATTTAGTTGATGGGCCCCTGTACCTTCTGTGGAAGTTGTCTTCCAGAGCCGGTACCCTGCTGGTCTGCCCCCATTCTTTGGGTGGGTACCTGCTCTCGAGCCACGTGTTCTCTTGTGTAGGAGGCACCTTGATGTTCCGCACCCACTTGTTGGGTCGGCCTCCGTGCCTTGGATGGAAGTTGTTGCTCTTGGGGTGCACCTGATGGTTTTGCAACCATTTCTTCAGTGTGCTCCCCTCCACCGCTGGGTGTCCATCCATCCTTGGATGTTTAGTGGGGGGTTGCCACTGGAGGTCCTCCCTGTCTTGGCTGTGCTTCCTCTTCCTCCCCACCTGCACTCGTTCCTCCATTCCAGGACATAGAATGCACATTCTAGGTGTGCACCCCTCTACCACTGGATGTTCATCCATTCTAGGACGTTTAGCAGGGGGTTGCCATTGGAGGTCCTTCCTTTCTACACTGTGTCACCTCTTCTTTGTACAACGCACCATTTGTCTCATCCTTCAGGCTTAGCAGGACAGCACCCAAAGGCTGGCGATCCCTGCCTGAAGCTTCCCGGAACCTGAGCTGCTCCAAGTCTCCTCGGCGCTCCAGGATCGAGTGGTGGCCAGCAGCAGGGCTGCCCTTTTCATGGGGCTGGGGACAATGGGCACCAAGGGCAATGGTGACATCAGGGGGCTGCTGTGGTGGCAGCCCAGGCACCATCACAGTGGCCTTCTGTGCTGGGTCTGGCTGGGATGGAGTTCCCTTTCCCTGCAGCAGCCCATCCAGTGCTGTGCTCTGCACTTGTAGCTAGAGCAGCACTGGTATCACACCAGTGTTGTGTCTGCTGCTGAGCAGTGCTGGCACCACATCAGGACTCCCTCCAAGCCCTCCAGAGCCAGCAGGCTGGGGGTGGGCAAGTGATGGGGAGGGGACATCACCAGGGCAGCTGACCTAAACCAACCAAAGGGATGTTCCATGCCATGTGGGGTCACACTCAGCAATAAAAGTGCAAAAGCAGAAGGAGTGTGTGAAGGGGGGGGCTCTCGTGGTGGAAGCGTCTGTCCTCCCGAACAACCATTACACGTATTGAGTCCTTGCTTCCCAGGACATGGCCGAACATCACTCATTGATGGGAAGTAGAGAGTAACTGCCCCCCCTTTTTTTTCTCCCCTCTGTGCTTCCAAGCAGCCTTTGCTTTTTTTTTTTTTTTCTCCTTTTTTCCCCCTCTCCCTTTTCCCTTTAATTCAATCATCCTGATCTCAAACCTTGAGCTCTTTGTGTTGTATTTTCTGAGTGGCCTTGGTGGAACTTGGCTGCCCACCTGAGTAAAACCACCACAGCTTCTGATATCACCAGCCTCTGGGGGCAGCCGCTCGGAGGCTCAGTTATCAGTGCACCCTACTGTCTGCTCATCCAGTCCAGCCTTCAGCAGCTTCTCTTGGAGGAGCTAACGGGAGGCAGTGTTGCAAGGCTTCCTCAAGAGCAGGTAGACAACATCTATCCAGCTCTCCACTGGTGGTTGGAAACAGAAGTGCTGTCCTGGTTTCGGCTAGGATAGAGTTAGTTTTCCTCCTGGTAGCTGGTAGGGTGCTGGGTTTGAGATTTAGGATGAGAAGAGTGCTGATAACATGCTGATGTTTTAGTTGTTGCAGAGCAGTGCTTACACCAAGCCAAGGACTTTCCAGCTTCTCGCTGTGTCCTGCCAGCGGGCAGGCTGGGGGTGCAGCAGGAGCTGGGAGGGGACAGACCCAGGACAGCTGACCCCAACTGGCCCAAGGGGTATTCCGTACCATCTGGTGTCATGCTGAACAATTAATATGGGGGGGCTGGCCAGGGTGGGGGGACCGGCTGCTCAGGGATAGGCTGGGCATCGGTCAGTGGGTGGTGAGCAATTGCATTGTGCATTGCTTGTTTTGTACACACTATTATTATTAGTACTATTGTTATTTTTATTATTATTTCCCTGTCTTAATAAACTGTCTTTATCTCAACCCACAGGCTTCACGTTCCCGGTTCTCTCCCCCATCCCAGAGAGGGAGGGGGGAGGGTGAGCGAACGGCTGTGTGGTGTTTAGCTGCCGGCCGGGTTAAACCACAACACCTGGACACTAGTGGTGTTCAGCTAGGCCTCTCCTCCCAAGGCATTGCAGTTGCTTCAAGTTGTGTAAGCTCCACCACTCGACGTTTCAACCCACTGACAAATTTCAGTCAAGTTCCTGTGTTGCACAAATGGGGTGGAGAGCCTCGAGGTCTGTGTCAGATTTAGGAAACAGCAAAATGCCATAGCTAAGCCCGTCGAGGAATCCAGTCCCAGCAATTCCCACTCTGGGCTGTTCCCACCCTGCAGCCACTGAGATGGGGAGGGAACATCTGCCGGGGGGCAACAGGCAGCCCTCTCCTCTTCACATGCTGCCAGCAAGCTTGTGAAGTTTGCATCAAACACCGGGTAAGGCGTCATCTGGAGTACAGAATGTACCTCTGACAATGGTCTGTTTTAACAAAAATCTCCCCAAAACATAGCAAGAACCCTAAACTGTGCAATTGCTAGTGCTCCTTCCCAGAGAAACCACTTGCTCCAGATGCCGAGGACCTGGCAGCGGGACAGCACCCACCAGCTGCTTACCTTCAGAGCAGAGTTTACTTAGCTAAAGCTGCTCTTCTCCCACAGCTTGCAAGGTGGAAGGACTTTCTGCCACTGATACTGTGGTGATTTATGGTGAACACAAGCAAGAAGATGATCAGCTGAATCCTTTTCTCTCCATTGGCTGTCTGTGCAATAGCTGGAGTCTGCATTATTTCCTTCCTTGAGTTCCTACTAAATCGTTTGAATACTCCAGGACCCAGAGTGAGCTCAACTCTGTCATATTTTTATCTATCCAGCCTCAGTAGATTTAAAAACAACGGGTGATTTTAAAACTGGCAGAATAATCATTTCTTGTTTATTCTACCAGCGTGCTCAGGAGCATGGTCTGAGCCAACAACACGTCACAGCTATTCTGTTGTTAATCGAATTAGGCACGCTCACGTGGTGCCAATAAACCATACCATGTAGCCATGTGTGCTGCTTGGTAAACATCTGTAAAGCGTAACATCAAAAATTTACACTGGCCCAAGTCTGCTTTGGTTTCACAGGAACTTCCCTCAGGGCAGAAGGTGTGCGTATCTCGAGATTTTCAATCAATGCTGGTGACGCTGGGTGGGCCGCCAGCCGCATCTTCAAGCAGCCTGCCCACCAGACAGCACCTGGGTAAATGTGGTGTGTGGCTGAAACACAGTCTCACCAGACTTGTGAGCAGTTTTTAAATAGGTCAAGTAATCTGAGCATCACGTCTCAGATCAGACCTTCCTGTGCAGGAGGTTTTATTTATAGCCATATCTGTATCTGTATAGATAGAGATGCAGAGGTACAGATACAGCCTTCAGCATTCACGGGGGAGTAGTTGGTTCTCGTTAGACTCTTGGACCCAATTCCTTCGGGATTTCTCATCTTCAGGTGTTGTCAGGGACTGTTGTATTGTATCCAGATGGAAGGTGACAAGCACTATATAACCAAATTATAAAATGAATCAAGACATTTGATATTTGAAAGAAAAAAACACTTCTCCCAGTGCTCATCATTTATTAAAGCCTGAAATCAAGAGCTGAATATTTATAGTTTACTTTTGTTCCTCTTTCTTGAGCTCTCTAGACAAACATTTTCTTCAGTTGGCCTAAAAACCACAGGCAGAAACAACAAATCTGAAATGGTTTTATTGATTTATTTCCTCTTGGAAGAAACTAAGAGTTTTGCCCACTGAAGAGCCTGTTTTTTTTTCCAGCTCACTACCTTTCTGGCGCTTCTTCACTTTGGGTTTTTCTCTTGCACTACAGCGCTGTGATACTTGGGGCCCATGCGAGCGGGGATGCTCAGTGCGTCCCTTCCCTGGGGCTGTCACACATCGGTGCAGGACTTCCCAGCCACAAAGACACGTGCATGTACTGCAGAAAAACCCTTTCCTGCAGAGTATGTGAAGACGTGGAGATGTCCTAGAGCACAGAAGGGAGTTTGAAGTTTTGTCACCTGTATGTCCAAAGCCCAAAACCTCCTCACCAGAATGGGCTTTGGGAATTTGGCATTTCTCTGTGGGCAGCCTTTGAGCCCACTGGATTAAGTGTGCAAGACACACATTTAGTCACAGAAAAGCTCAAAGATTTATGATTTTTGACACCATATTGTGTAAAGCACATCTTAGACTGTCGTGCCAGAGTCACAGCTGTGTTAAGCTGCAGAAGGACCCAACACTCCTCTGTGTCGATGGCTCTGTGAACACAGAAATGCTTGTGAACAATTAAGCTCGGGATACTTTTCCTTTTTATTTTTTCAGGATTTTGGCAGATCCCATCCCATCACGCACATGCAGTCACACCTATTTTGCACGTGCTGCAGCTCTGTGTGCTGCCAGATTCAATCCCTTCTTCAGTCCTGGCTGACAAACATACGAAACAACCGCTGCAGCAGTCCGGTATAAACAGCTACACGCACACACGCATCCTGCTGTGCTTTCAAAAGGCAAGCAGCTGGATACAGGCTCCAGCGGGGGTCTCCCACTCGCTGCATGCACACCAACCTGCCCCATGCTCCAGCACTCCTGGGCCCGCTGAGCACCTGGGGGCAGGAGAGTGGCCTTTCCTCTCCAGGTGGGGAACCAAGAATCACAAGGTGAGCAGGAAGCTTGACTAAAAGGGGTGAGAATTCATCTCCTTAGCATGGGCCATTCCTTGGGCTGCTTTCTACAGACTTTAATAGTAATTACTTCATGCTTTTAGTGACATGCCGAAGCACAAACACTTTTGTGCTTGTAGTTACTGCATACTGATGCATACAGTCAAGTTCTGGAATGGAAACACTCCGCATAAAGGCACATGCCTGCTAGGAAACCCAGTGGCAAAAGGAAAAGCTGAACCGCTGCTTCTCTGCACTGCTGCAGTTCACGGGTCCTGGTGCAATCCCCCCCCCCCAAAAAAAAAAAAAAGGAAAGAGTTGTTTTATTTACACATGCAGCAGGACAAAACCTTGGCTGGGGCTGCATGTGGAGTACTTCAGGAACCAGCAATCAGTGAAGGCAGCAGCCCCAGGTCAAGGCTGGTACAGGGAGAGACAAGAGGTGGGGTTGCTGACTGGTGTGACACAAAGCAACCGAGTTCCTCGCTCTTGTGCACGTTCGTTCGGAAGGGCTTAGCACTGCGTGGCAGATAAACCAGACATCCACAGACCTGACCTGCAAGCTGCATGTGTCAGGAGCACAGTGGACTAACATCATGCATGCAAGGACTGCGCTCCTATGGGAAAAGACACTCCAGAGGCAGGGTGTCGATCCTGACGGAACAGCTTGAAGCTTAGCATTTTCTCCAGGCTGTTGAGAGGGAAGTTACTGTCTTCCACACTTCTTTCTCTGCTTAAATAATTGTTTCAAGTCAGAAGACACCATTAGGTAAATCTGCTTTTTGCACAGTGGAGTTTTACACAAGGAAGCATAAACTGCCCAGAAAAGCAGAGTATCCACGCTACGCTTTGGTATAACAGGATTTTCCTTCCAGCACTAAAAAGAACATTTGTTCATCAGGGAGAAGCAAGCAAGTGGCTTGCTATACACCTCCTCCAACATATACAATTATACAGTACAGCAATGCTTTGCAATTACACAGCCTCTTTCATTCAAATGCAGCAAATCATTTTGCAAGCGTTCATTAAGTCACTTGCACAACATCCTCACTGATAAAACACACGTGTTCATTGTGTCTCAACCACAGGCTGAGGCACAGAAAGATTTGGGGACCTGCTGAGGGCCACACTTTGAGGATCAGTAGGAAACATCTTCCCTCTCATTATCTAATGCCGGTTCCTATATGCAACTTTCTCTGTTCAGATTTTAAATACAAATGACTGATGCCATCTTTCTATTCCAGTTGGGAAAACCTTACGTGTCAAATTTTGAATGTGAAAATACCATATTTGATACAATGTATACCATAAAAAGAAATGCTAGTAAGAACTTGCAAATTCATAGGCCTTTAAATCCTGAAGCATCTCAAAGAGTTCTTCCCTGCATATTTATGATTTTCACTTTGCCACCTCTGAAGAGGAACGAAACCTCCCCTTAGCAGCACACAGCAACACTGCAGAAGAACCATGTCCGAGAACAGGGATGAGAATGAGAAGGGATTTAAACCCAGAAACAGGGTAATGCTTCAACGGAAGGCTCAATTGAGAATTCCAATTTATTTTTCCCTGCTCACCTGCAACACTGTTGTGAAAATGTGCCTGATTTTCCACTTAGCACTGAGCAGAGAACTTCAGCCCCAAGTTCGGTACTGGGAAGAGCAGTGTCTGGTCACTTCACCTAACCGCGTCCTTCTGCAGCACAAAGTGCCACGTGCTCCCAGCCAGGCAGAAGGAAGAAAGCTATGTACAGTGCAATTTGCTGAAAACGATCCCATAATATATAATTGCCCAACAGCTTTGTTTTTATTTATAAAGGGACAGATGAGCAGTATTAATTAACAAAGAGTCATTATTAGAAACGGATGAAACCTTGGACTCAGAAAGTCCACAAACCGCAGCTTGCTGGAGCTTGGGAATGTGCCCCAGGGCAGAGCTGCTCTGTCCTTGCCTCGCTGTTTGAGGAGGACATTAACCTGACCAGACCTTTGCTCTGACCTGCTAGTGCAGTTTTTATAGTGGGAACTTAAGGGATTCCTAAGTCAGAAAGTACCCAGACCACTGTGTCCATAGGCTACCAAAGAACCCAGTCCTATTATTTCTGTTTCCCCATTTTCGCAGTGAAATTCTTCATTGTTTCAGTTGCCTTTGGATGATCACGTGTATTTTTTCTAACATATGCAAACATTTACTGACAAAACAGCTGCAGCACTCTCCAGCCAGAGGATGGCAGCCCCACAGCAGGGTGGGAGGAATGGATGGAGAGGATGTTCCTCATCTGCTTCAGCGCTAGGTTCACTGTCCCAGCTTCTGCCCCAGTGGATGCCATACATATTAAACATTTTGACTTTTTACTGTGTGCATGGGTGAAGGATGTGAATGCTCAGACGACTGGGTAAGGTGAGAGACAACGTCTCAGAATGCCTCAGCAATGTCTGGAGGGAGCACCTAACGAGACCTTATTGCTCTGCCACTACTGGCTTGTGTCTGGGTACTGCATTGTTCCCAGTCTGTTTGAGAAAGACAATATGAATTCAAAACTGGTTCAGATGTGGTGCAGCACAAATCCCTGCTGTCAGTGGCTACACATTAAGGAGTGATTTATTGTAAACTATATGACTTACTCCATGTAAAGCAAAGACACTGAATTTCAAAGAGCAAAGGTGATAATGAGGGCTAACCATCGTCTTCTCCAGACTTGAGCCTCCACCAGTTACATGGGCACAGCTAATATGGAACATGCAAAAAGGACCAGAAAGAGATGGAAATCTCCTCATTCTTCTTCCTTCCAAGTTCTAGTCCTCCAACTGAAAACACCCCCAGGGGAAATCAGTGCAGAAGAATTAACCAAGACACTAGAGAACACTAACAGTCCCTTTGGCATCCAATTCTTTCTTTTCTTTTGTTGCTCTTTCCCAATACTTTGGATTTACTGCCTTCCTGCTCTCTCTGATGAGCAACCTCTTTCAAAGACAAGTGTTAGGGAAGGACAGCAACCGCTTGCTGTTTCTCCTTTCTCCTTTTACAAGCTCCCTGTGTGACCCTGCCTGCCACTCAAAGGCCTGATGAAGATAACTACTCGACCTCTCTTCTGCACCAGAGAAGGAGGAATCACTGCTCAGTTCTCCTCTCCCATGCACAGTCTGCTTAAATGTGGAGTTTCTCTTCTATTGTTTAATTCTGTGTCCTCTACTTAAAGTCATCAGAGCTTGTAATTTAGGCACATAAGTTCTAAATTTTCAGATCTTGTTAACCAAGGCTGGAGTTTCTTAATGAGGGAAGTTAAGAGTAGTACTTTTATTTGATTTTCATTTCAGAGCGTAGAAGAAGGCTCCAGAAGTTAAGTGCTAATTTTATTAGATTATTATCCATTGAAATGCACTGAGATTGGTGTAATAACTCAACTAATGGCATCTGTAATTATTTGATTACAGTTGCTGAACTCTGGAGCTGTGAATATTAAAAATGGTCTCCACTAAGATAAAGCCAAAGAATAATCTAACTGTCATGAATTCAGGTAGAACAGCTATAAAAAAAATGTATTTGCATTATTAAGCCTTCAAAATGAAAAACATCAATATATCTCCTGCTTTCCCATCTCTAACTCAATGTGATGCTTTTAGGCTATTCAGAGATTCAGAGAAACATATTACTATTTCAAACAGATTAACTTCTTTTTTTTCTTCTTTTTCAAAATAGTTAAGTATCTGTATACTGAAACAAATCTCCTGTACCTTCCTCATTCCAAACACACTTAGTGTTGCCAACTGTGGCACATCATGAGTCAAGACACTAAACCTGTTCTAGACCATTTCTTTACCCATATTTATTTTTATGTGTTTTTTTTTTTTTCTTTCTTTCTTTCTTTCTTTCTTTTTCCCCCACTGATTCACAGCTAAGGACCTGGCACACTGCTGCTAGACAAGAGAAATGAATACAAATACTCCTTTTTAAAGGAAAAGATACACGATGATAATGTTCACTAAAATGAAGAAAACATCATGTAGAAAACATGATGTGCCATGTGGACTGGAACAATTCAGTTTAAAAAAAAAAAAAAAAAAAAAAAAAAAGCAACAGCAGCAAAGCTTCGGAAAAAGAACCGGAGGAATTCACAGCAGGCAGAGTATTAAACAGCTGATCACATTGCTGCTCCTCTGTGATGATTTGGTCTAAGAAAACCCCAAAGCTAACTCACAAAATATCTAACAAGACCAAATGGGTGCCACTGAAAACATGTCACAGGTACCTTTGAGCCAGGTTTTACTCATAGTAAATACGAAGCTACCAAACTTGTCCTGCCAGGAGTGGTCAGGTGCAGGCTCTTCAAAACTCTGACAGAGCTAAGCTGGCAAAGAAAACCAAATAAACCCTTCAGAAGCACAAAAATTTCCAGTGTGAGCAGCCCCTCCAGGTCCTGCAGGTTGCCATGCCCTGGGCTTCCAGCAGACCTCCTGGTTTTGCACAAGGGTGTTGTAACAAAGATTGGGAGTTTACTGGATGGCAAAGACACATACCCATGGGGCTGGCAGCACGCTGACACAGCCTTCTGCAGCTGTGCTCCTAATGGGGACACAGAGAATTAACAATAAATTTGAACTGAGTTGTTTAAGCATGCTTGTTCATTCTACATGTTGTACTTACGATTGTATGCATTTTTAATTATGTACGTATGATTTTCCTCATCATCTGAGCAAATAATTTCTCCTTAGCAAAGGCCAATGTCTAAAAAAAAAACCCTTCCCTTCCCTCTGCTCTGTTACCTCCCAAAAATACAATCTAAAGGAGAAGGGGTTAGTCAGCTAATATTTCACCTACAGAAGAACAACTTAAACCACAGTATTTGGCTGTCGTTTCTTAATGACATGACATTGATCCAAGCCTGCTCTGTCACCAGGTTGTGTCTCACCACCTCCACATCACATGTGAGCAGTGAGCCAGCTCAGGGAACCGATGGGGCTGAAAACTAGTATTTTTCAAGCACAATAAGATAAAATCAGTAGTTTTCAAGCTGATCTAGTTTGCTATGGGGTGCATGATTGTAAATGCTGACATAAGAGAAACGGGGCGTAAGTTTGTATGGGAGCGGACCAGGTGACTGCCCTAACTTTGGTTAAATGTGGCTTTGCTTTTTCACTGCCCCCATCTCCCAGGAAATGAAATGGGGGCAAGCTTGAAAGCTAAAAGTAGGCAGAGGTGACCCAAACTGCCTGGAGCTGCAAAGCCAGAACCAGAACTTCAAATGTGGAGTCAAAGGCAAAGAAAATACAGCGGGAAAAAGAGACTTTATTTATTTATTTATTTATTTTTAGAAAGGAAACTTATCCCATTTCCATGTTTATTGGATTTAAGGGTCTGTTTCTGTTCTATTCCCAAGAGTAAAATACAGGAAGAGTTACAGAGTATTTGCTGACAACAACAGGCTATAGCTGGGGGGGTTGGGGGCGTATATGCTCTGGAGTAAGCTCTCCAACATCCTCATAAATCCACACTGGAACAGACTATAACCATTGTATTTCCACGACTGTTACAACAGAGCACAGCAGGACATACTCTCACCATAGCAACTCAGAGAACTGCCCCATCCGAGTGTGTTTCCAGTCTCTGCAACACCAATCTTCCCCTGTCCTTGCTTCTCAAAGAAAATTGATATATTTGGGTCTTTAAATAGCACTTGAAGCCTGAGTCCCAGCTCCAATGCTACTTAAAGTCCTCAGTACTCTACAAACAGCAACAGGAAGCATTAGTAACATCTCTCTTATGCTGCAGAGAGGTATTGAAAAATGGGGTCAAACCTGGGAAAGAATCCTTCAGTTTCCTTCAGTACACATCGACCCTGCGGGGCCCAGCGCTCTCTCTTTATAGAGCATAGTGGAGAGGTTTGATGACCTGCTGGGGCTGCAAGGGATGTAGTTTTAACTGTGCTCCTCCCAATGTTACCCTCCTAGCTAGCCCTTGACGAAGGGGTCTCAGTTTGGGGCCTGCTCTTGATGGAGGTGATTTTGGACAGACAGTGGCTGGGATGGTGAGAGATGACATTCAGGCTCACGCACAGCCCTGCTCCCCCTGCCCCTGCTTCTGGCACATGCCAGCCAGGCAGCTGGAGGTGATAATGCCATGTTATGTCTGTTAATCCAGAACTGGTCCATTAGACCTCTTATTCTTTAGTATTTCAGTTGTGTTTCATTCTAAAGATTTTGTTAAAACTTTATGACAAACACCTGTACTTGTGTAATTTTCCTGGGGAAAGAAGACATTTCATTGCATGCTTATGGTCTGAATAGGACACCACTCTTACTTTCCTTGAACTAGAAAAAAGGCATTCCAGAAGAGAAACTGCATACATCATCCCCTGAAACTGATGTGCTAGTCCTTATTTCCTACAAACTGGAATTATTCTGTTAACTTCCCCAGCTTACTGTCATGTCCTGTTTACTCAGGACAAACTAATAAGAAGTTTTTAAAGAACTGGCACTATTGTGATCCCCAAAGGGATGGTTTTAATTCCATGCTTGTTACAGAATAGAAATGTATTATCTCCTTTACATAGGTGAGAATTTAGCAGAGAAGCTAGAAGACCCATTTTTGGGAGTGCTCTGCATCCTACTCCCACACAAACTAAATGAAGTCTTCCCTGGCCAGGGTCCCAAGAGATTACTGGTATTCAAACAACTATTGAATCCTCCAATGGTTGAGCTGCAGGACTGCAAATATTATATTTATGAAATGCTTTAAACTCAAACAGTCAGTCCTTACAACATGGGAGTAGGTGGTTTGATTATTTTTTTTGTCTACAAATTAGAAGAGTGTGGGGAGAGATGTGCCTTTTGAAAAAATCTGGTCAAGCAAGAAAGGACATTGCTGCTGAAGTTGGAATCAGAGATTTTGTGTCTATCTCTGTCCATATTACTGATCACCTCTAGGCACAGCTGTGCATGATAGGTGTGCTTGCTCGTGTAAAGAAACAGTTCAGTCAAATTTAGATGTCCTTGAGCAAGCAAAACACCAGTGGCTTCAGTGGGGTTCTGCTGAGCCTCAAAGTTTTATCCAGGGGTTTGCTTTTCATGGCTTATTAGGCCTCCTAATCCCACTGAAAATGCCTCCTACACAGCTCTGTAGGCACAGCTGAATCAGGCCCTCCTGCACTCCTTTTCATGTGCATCTAGTCCAGTTGTGGGACCTGTGAGTGCAGCTGAAACAACCTCAGCTGTAGGACCGATGTGTGCTACTAGATAAAGGGAGGAAATTTATTGTTTGTAGCAGCATCAGGTGCAAAAACATTATGGGATCTCTGCTTTTCAAAGCTATCTCCAGCAGTATAAAATGAGACTTGTTATGACAGTGCCCAAAAATGTTACGTACCTGCCTACCTGCCACCCTGTTTCTTGATTAAAGAGGCATTGAGTTATACAACATTACCAGTTGTATGCAGGTAAATTTATGACAAAAAAATAAAGTTATTGGGATGGGACATTTGGGGTAGAAACAAAAAAACTTTGAGCACAGGGTTATCTCAAGAAACACTCCTGTTGTCTGTGATTCCCAAGCATTCTGCAATGCCTGATACAGGAAGCTTCTTTTTCTTTTATAGTCTATGATGCTCTAAAAAAAAGAGAGAGAGAGAGAGAAAGAGAGAAGAGCTAAATGCTGATGTGATTCATAACTGCCTTTGAGAGCATGCAGGCAACCTCCTGTAGACCTTTGGCATCCTGCTGCTCCTTCAACTAATGAGCGACAGTAAGTGGTGGAGTGCCTGCCAGCGGCAGCAATTCAGGTAGTGCCAAATATCTCAGCATCACACCACAAGATCTTATGGAGACTTCTGCTTTCATTTATACTCTCTTAAGGATTTTTAAAAGCCTTGGCTTCCTGTCTCATGAAGGCACAGGAGCAAGTCATGTAGTCTACAAACAAAGGAAACTCCACTTAGATGACCCACACAAGACATCTTTTCCAATATTTCATTTATTCTGTAGCCTTTTTGTTTTATAGGCCAGTCATATATCTGCACTAAGTGATTCAGACACTTTACAGTTAGACTTTGACCTGCAGTAATCAGAGATTATTGGATACTGCTTCTCCTCATGAACTGAATCTGCAGCCTTGGATCTGGCTTTGCAATTGGGTTTGGGGTAAAAATTTCCAAATTGGGCCAACAGTTATGGTAATCTCTTACTACTGACAATACTAGCTTCTGTATACACTAATAAACTCATGTATTTTCAACATAAGCTGGGAAATAAATAATTTTATCCTATTTCCCTTCTTTCCTGCTTCACAGATTTTCTTCTTGTTCAGGTTATTCAGTGAGGAATAGTAGTAACAAGTCAATATATATAAAAGCCTAACGGATTACATCAATAACGGGTTAAACAGACTTGATTATCTGGTATGCAACAGTCAGCGTGCCATGTTCTTTGTAAGCCAGACTGCTCAGAGATACCTGCTGCTGGTTTGCTCCTGCTTACTTCAGGTTGACTTGTGCTGAAAACTTTTGCCTGGGAAACATTGCAATTTCCAGTTGAGCAATTTCCTTCCCTGGTTACCTGCTTTTATTTTATTTTATTTTATTTTATTTTATTTTATTTTATTTTATTTTATTTTATTTTTAGGATAGCATCCCAAAAGACAAAATAGAGAGGAGAAATGAAAATATTGTCACTCAGACAGGTTATTTTTAAGCTTTGGTGAAATGAATAGCTGTTCTCTTCAGTTCCCCCAGTGGCCTAAACCATCATGAAAGTTCTCTTGTACAAGTATTCACAATTTTGGCCATAGCACTGAGAAACCATTTTCATGTCTATAGTCAACCATCAAAACATTTAAATATTAAAAAATATTAGTGTTCCCTTTGAATACATACTGGTTGATAAACCCTCCTCCTCCCCCAGGAGGAGGAGGGTTTATTTTCCTATTTAAAAATGTTTTTCATTATTTATCATTAAATTCAACTCCCAGTAATAGTCTGCATAAGGGAATAAAACAAGTCTTCAGAGCCTTTTACAATTAGCATACCCTCATCATGCTCTAGTAATTAGCTCCCCAGGGACTTCAGTTGGGATGCCACACTGCTCTCATCACTACCATGTTCCCATGGGGGAAATTAAGAGGCAAAACACCAAGGTTACTTGGATGCCACATTTGCCGTGCACAAATCATTGATCTTTTAGTCTTTTTGCATTTGACTCTAGCCAACAAATGACTTACCAGCAACCAATAACAGCACAGCTGTGTTTGTTCCAGGTCGCTTATGGCAGGTCATGATGGATTAGCACAGAACTTGTTCTTTATTTACAGAGAGGAAAATTTCTTTAATAAATCAGTATTGCTCAGAAGATACAGGCAGAAAGCTCAGGAGGCATCAGGGAGAAGTGTGTTTGGGTATGAGAGGGTATTTTTACATGTTGTACTGTTGTTCCTTTTCCTTTTCCTCTCCTCTCCCTTCCCCTCCCCTCCCCAGTCAATATTGTCTTCATTCTCCAGGACTCCTTTTCTGCATTATTCAAGTCCCAGAAAATGCTTCACTTCTTTCCCAGGTCCCTATCTCCCTTTTTATCTTCATGTGGCATAAGGAAGTTAGTGTTGACCACATGAAAGTTCTTCAATCCATCCTATCAGAAATGACATTTTCTAATTTTATGAACTGCATGTAATTAAAATCTCTAAATCTGATCACATGCAGGAAAATTCAACATGCCAGTTCTCAACTATGCTAAGTTTCTTCACACTACCATCCCAGAAACTGCTTCAGTACAACTCCGATGTCGCCCATCACCATTGGTGTAATACATGTAGAAAGGCAAGCAACCCTCTTAAAATCTCAGCAGTTTCTATCAGCTGTAGATATTTCCAAGAACTGTGTGTAGCCAGGTTTCTCTAAACTAAACCAGGAAATTTGGCTGCTGTATTTTTACTCAGGATTATGTAATCTAGTGATGGCTTACATCTCCCTGCTTGATTTATACTGAATGGGCATCAGTCATAGCCAAATTTCAGGACTGCATGCTTGATAAATCACGACTAACACTACATTGTATTGCAGTAACCAACTGTTTATTTCAAAGTTGCCAACATTATGCAACTCTTTACGTATTCATTCATACATATTCAGAAAAACAGATGTGTTTCAAAGTCCAGGATAACCATGTCCCCTGCTACACCAAGCTACATACGCTCACTTCTGATCTCATATCTTACAGAGAGCAACTGCAAAGCCCACTGAAGTTGACAGAAGCATTTCTGCTCACCTTTTGATCAAGGTCTGATAAGATGGATTTAAGTATCCTATTTATGGGAGTAATACTGACCGCAATCCCATCACACATTCCTATTTGCTGCCTTTCAATACTTAAACAATTTAATAACCTAAGGAATGAATGTCTCCAAGTTGTAGGTAGTTTGTAAGAAATGATATTCAATGGAGTGGATAGTTGATTTTTCTTTTGTTCCTTTTTTTACTTAAAACTGTTGCACAGGAGAAAAATTCATGTCTCAAAATAATACATACTAACTGGCTTACTGATCAATATATGATTTACAAAACAGAATTTTATTTATTGTCAACATTTGATCTTTTATTTATTTATTTTATTTATTTATTATTCCTTTCTTTTCTTTCTTTTTTTTTTGGTAGTCTTTGTACATTCATAAAGGACCAATAGCTTGTACCTAGGCCTATTCCTAAGCTTGCTGAAGTTGTTAATCCTAACGAAGGACTTGACAGAGCCATACCTAAAAAGAAAAATAACATCCATCCTTCTGTGTACATACATTAGTGTTATGAAATACTTATAAAAAAGCCAATGCCACAACTTCAGGTTGGAACACATGCACAGAGGCATGGATACTTTCCTCCTGTCTACTTACATGTGGTAGCATAGCATAACCCACAAGCACAATGTCCCTAGTCTCAGTGGTCTAAGTAAGATGACAGCCTGCAGCTTTAGTTTTTAGTAGTCTTTTATGTCTTGGGAACAAAGTGATATAAACCTATTTTAATTCCACTTTAAACATCTCTAGAAGCATAAAGGACCTTGATGTTGCCCAATATCCTATATGACTCAGAGTATATTGTGCTGCTCACAAGACTAGTACAGGGAAAACTAAGGAAGTATTCTTGGAACTGCTGTAGTTGACATCGACACCATCCAGGAATCTCAGTAATTAAGAACAGCAGAACTAACTTACATTATAGCTGTGAAGTAACCTTGACTCACTGAGTTCCTAACTTAGGGCTGCATTAGAAAACAAACAAACAAACAAAAAAAAACAGTTAAATAAATGTTGCAGCTAGCACTACAGTAAATTATATATCTATTGATATCTAGCTTGTATCGACATCTCCAGCTCCAGAATAGAGAATGACATACTTCCATGGGTATCATGCTTGCGCTAAAATTAAGATGAAGTGACTAGCTCAGTTTCCCTCTTCACTTGAGTGCATATTTGAAGTACAATTTCAGATATAAGCTTCTTCTTTTATTTGGGATTGAAAGGAGTGGGTGGAGGCTTCACAGGAATTGCATCACCACTGTACTTCTCTCTTTCCCCTACTGAATCCAGAGCCAGCCTCATCTCAGTCATGCACAAAACCCAGTCTTCTCCTAGGAAGCCAGAAGCTACCACGTCCCATCCAGCCTCATGCCGGAGAAGGCTCCTCAATCTGCTGACTTCACTGCTCGTTCTTCGCCAGGCTGCCTTGGAGACAGAGCACCTCGCTGAAGTCATCCTCCTCCTTCCTCGCTCTGACACACACGTTCAGTCATCTTCCCTCAGCTCTCCTCACTGGGCTGAGGAAGTTTCATCACTTGTGTTCCTCAGGCACTGCAGCAACGCCAGCAGTTCCCTGGCAGCTCTTGGAAACTACAGTTCCCACAGTGCTGCACTTGCAGGGTGGACAGTGCAGAGCTGAACCGGGCTGTACCTTACAAACGTGTACTGGCTTGTGACCGTGAAGGGTTCCCCATTCCGAGCACGGACGGGCGTTGCGTTATGCCAATTGCTCTGTCATTGGAGCTGTTCGTTGAGCTCCAAGTATTTTACAGAGGACACAAAGAGAGGGAAACACAATGTGCCTGCCAACTAATCACTATTTCTACAGAAAATCATGGCTTGTCTTGCATAGAGGCTTGGAGGGGCATTAGTGTGACTTGAGCAGTTAAGACGTGAATGTGATTTCCACAGCTGTATTTTGAAGAGCGTGAGGTGAATGAGGGCTTAGACACAAAGAAACTCAGGTTGTCAATAATTTATTGGAACCGTGTCTCACACAGGGCAAACGTACGATGAACAACGATAACCCCCCGCGGGCTGGCGGTGCCGCAGGGCCGGCCAGCAGCCCTGGGCCGCCCCGGCAGCCATCTTCCCCGGGGCAGTAGGGCCTGGGCCGGGCGGCGGCGTCGCTGTGTGGGGCGGGGACGTGGCCCGCCGCCGGGTCAGGAGGCGGCCGCCTGTCACTGCCAGCAGCCGGGGGAAGCCCGAGGCGGGGCAACGCCTCGCCCGGCTCGGGGAAGGCTCCGGCGCCAAGATGGCAGGACCGCCCTGCCCTGCCCTGCCCTGCCGTGCCGTGCCGTGCCGTGCCCTGCCGTGCCGTGCCGTGCCCTCACAGCCCCGCGCCGCCGCCTCAGGCCCCCTGGGGTCGCTCAGGGCCGCGGTCCCGGCGGTGGGCGAGGGGCAGCCGCGGGCGGAGCCGCCTCAGGGCTCACGCCAGGGGGAGGGGCAAGGCCGGGCCGACGGCTGGAAGGGGGGGTGGGGGGGCAGGGAGGGAGCTCCACTGCGCCTGCGCCTGGCGGCCGGCGACATCTGCGCACGAGTGTGTGACGGTATGACCAATCTGCGGCCCGTCCCCGCCCCTCGTGACGTGACGCATTGATGGGCGTGCGGAGCAGCCAATGGAACGAGGCGCTGCCGTTCAAACCGGAGGTGCCAGGGCAACGGTGGCCAGTTGTGCTGCGGGGCGGGTGCTGGGGGGCGGCACGTTCCCGGGCGGCTCCGCCGGGCTTTTACTGTGCTCGGGGCGGCGCCGGCGCTCAGTGTGTGTGCAGCTGACTGACGGAGCGGGCCGGGCCGCGCCCGGGAGCATGGGGGTAAGGTAGGGCCGGGCGCCGAGGAAGAGGCGAGCGGGGCCGGGCCTTGGCGGCGAGGTCGCGGAGCCGGCCGGAGGATGGAGGACAAGAAGGAGGAGGGCGAGGCGGAGATCCAGGAGCACGGCCCCGAGCACTGGTTCAGCAAGTGGGAGCGGCAGTGCCTGGCCGAGGCCGAGCAGGAGGAGGCGCTGGCCCCGGAGCTGCAGGACGAGGCGGCGGCGCAGCCCGAGCACAAGCAGCAGAAGCTCTGGCACCTCTTCCAGAACTCGGCCACCGCCGTGGCGCAGCTCTACAAGGGTGAGCGGGGACGGCGGGCGCCCGCGAGGGGGGGCGGGGGTTGTGTGTGTGTGGCAGGGCCGGGGGTGAGGGGACGGCCAGCCCCGAGCGAGGCTGGGTAGGGGTCGGGCACAGCGGAGGGGGGAGCCCGACGGTGCCGGGCCGGGCCGGGGGCACCGGGGGTGGGAACGGGGCCACAAAGGGGCTGTGGCAGCGACAGCGGCCTGGGCAGGGGGAGGAGCGGGCTTCCGGCCCGAGGCTCCGCGCCCGTCCATAGAGGCAGCCGGGAAAACAAAATGGCGTGAGAGGCGAACCGCCGCCGCTGCCCGGCCTTTGCCCGTGGCGGCCCCCAGCGGAGGGTCCCGGGCCGGCTGCTGCGGCCCGACCGGAGGGCTCGGCCCCGGGGGACGGCCAGAGCGGCCCCGCCGGTCCTGGGGCGGCCTCGGGGGGCTCCGGGGGAGGGCGGCCTCGGCGGGGGACCACGCCCGGAGGGTGCCGGGCCGCGGGGGCGAGCCTCGCGGAGGGCCCGGGGAGCTGCGGGGGCGGGAGGGTGGGGGGGAGGCCGGCCCTGCCGGCGGCGGCTCCTGCCGCCCAGCCCGGGGAGGAGGCTCCGACAAAATGGCGAAGTGAGGGGCCGGCCCCATTGTGCGGCGGGGGCTGCGGGCGGGGGCAGGGCACGGCGCTTCCCCGGCGGGCTGGGGGCGCCGCCGTGCCCGGTGCTCCGGTCCGGGCCGCAGCCGGTCCGCCCTTCCCGGCCTGCTCCCGAGTTGCCTTTAGAAGGTGGAACAAAATGGCGAAACCTAACATGGCCGTTCGGAGTTGGTGACTCCAAAATAAACAGCGTCTGTCCTTCCCTCCCTGCAGACCGGGTGTGCCAGCAGCCGGGGCTCTCCCTCTGGGTCCCTTTCCAGAATGCAGCCACTGCAGTCACCAACCTCTACAAAGGTAAGGGGCTGCTCCTGCTGCCCTGGCAGCCCTCCCTGCTGAGTCCCACTCTGCCTTCTGCCTTGGCTTACTCATAAATAGGGACTGTTAATGGTTCTTATTCATGCTGATAAAATCTAACCCGAGACTGCTTCCTGAATCTTGCAAGTTTTCCCAGGGCCACTTTAGCTGACAGTAGTTAAATCTTTTCTGTTGCCTCATGCTAGTGATTAACAACTTAAAAGCTGTTTTATTTTGAGACCCTTGAAAGAGGATGTTCTTAATCTGTCTTGTGAATTCAAGGGAAGAGTCCAATAGCTTCTTTAGCACTTAAATTTCCTGCATATTGTGTATTTCATGGTGTATTAAATGTTGGGATATCAGCATGATAAATACATATCTGTGGTAAAGCATAAGTTAGGTGTAGTGTTTGCAGAGTCTTGCATAGTTCTGTGGTGAAAATAAAATTTGTTCTTGTGACAGTGAGGCTTCTTAAATAAGCCTCCCAGTTTATTTTAAGCACCTGAATCATGTAATGACTGTGTCCAGGGTGTCTATAAGAAAGCAATGTTAGTCAAAGCTTTGATAAGAATGCACTTTGTACATGGCTGTGCTTTTGTGCTGTTTGACTGTGTTTCTGTTGATCAAGGCCTGCTTCTGAACTCTGCTGTTCTTTGGGTTGACATAATTCTTTGGTGCAGAAGAATCAGTCAGTGGCTTCTAATTTGGTCAAAAGATTGTACAGAAATGATTTGTCTTGAGTAGAGGCTTGAATTGGCACAATGTGAATCCCATTATTACTGTCTTCCATTGCTGGGAAGAAACAGACTAAGTTCCATGTTTGTTTTTTCTGATGGGAGTTTTTGATGTTTTTTGAATTCTGAGGGTGTTTTTTTTCTTGGTCTATACAGCAATCAATACTTGTACATCCTGCCAGTTTTTCGCTTGTCTTGAATTTCCTGGTTTGTGGGAATTGCTTTAAACAACTGAATTTAGTAATGTTTGTGATGGCTTACCAGGTTTCTGACAGATGTGGGGCAAGCAAAGAATAAATGTAGGTAAATAACACACTGGTAGAGACTTAACTCTCCTGCAAAAAGTGCATGCGAATATTGTGTATATGTGATAGGTCGTATAAAGAGGCAGCACATCAGGTAACAGCACAAAGTTGGCCTGAAAGAGTTGGTCACTAGAACACTAGAACATGGCCTGGGACACCAGTCACTTGAGCATGGAGCCAGAGTAGCAGTGGATATTTATGTTGTCTGTTTAACAAGTTGTGTTGGCCATTACAGCATCCTTGCTGTGAAGTCTAAGGCTGCTTATTTTTGTTTAAATCAGTTGATTACTTGTGTTATAGGCAAAACAAGGCCTATTTTTTCCTGCAATAATGTGAGTAACAGAAGAATATGTGGTTTGTCAAGGATCAGGGAAACTACAATTTAAGTAGGAAGCTACCTTAAGCCAGGTATGACTTAATACTTCAAAAAGTAGCTCTGGAAATCTTTCCTTAAAATGGTCTCAGTGCTGAAGTAATACTACAATCTTCCAGTTTTCACTTAACCTCCCAAGCAGAGATATTTGAGAACATGCCTAGAACCAACTAGACAATGTTATACCTTATAAGTTGGAGTTCCTTAAAGTGAATTTGCCTTCAGTGATAAACTGCTCATAAATATCCTGTGGCTTCTCACATACTCAGTAATGTTTGATTTTAAATAATTTTGACAAAGCATTGTAGAATTACTTGGTGTGGCTGACTATGCATTGCAAGTGGTCTTGCCCCATCAACAGATTTCTGATTAGCTAACTGAGGCATCCAAAACTTTACAGTAGCAACATAAGGAACAATGTGTAAGGAGAATGCCATGGTATCTTGAATGTCAGCATTTTTTCCTCAAAATAGATTAAAAGTTCAATATACCACAGTGTGAAGGTCTTGGATCGCCAGTCTCAGAATGGTGCTGGTGATCAAGGCCTAACTGAAAGACAACAGACTTTCTTCCAGGTGGCAATGAAGAAGTGAAGATTTGTTTTCTAAGGTAGGGTTTAGAACTTAAGAGCACTGTAGAAAGTCTTAGTCATTAGAATGACTTTCTGAGCCTATTGTTTACCTTATTAATAAATGTTGTATATTTGGTGGTGTTAGTACTTCATAATTGCAAAATGTAGGCAGCTTGGCTGCTTGTATATTTTGCCAGCTGAACTTTGTAAACAAAGCAGCTGTAGCTCTTAATGCAAGTCTAATCTTTCCCAGGGTAACAATGCTTGAAATTTGTCCAGGGTACATCAGTAGTCAGTGTTTGACCTCATAACAATTTCTAGTTAGCCTTTGTCAAGTGTACTTGTATGCAAGAAGAGCAGGTTGTTTACATAAAGCTGGGCTCTTTATTTCTTAGGGCTTTCTCAAGGTATTTCAGGAAGGGATTAAAGGAATGCTGTCAGTTTCCAAACTAGGTCTAAAGTGTTTAGGAGCTCTTACTTGTGCATTGGATTCTTAGATGCTGTGGAGCATAAAATGGCTGGAGGAGTAATCTGTCATGTTGCCATTCCTTGACAGGAATTAGCAGTTGTAACTTGTCTAGTCCTTTGGTTAGAAAGCAGCATAAGGAAAAATACTCTTATTAAAGAGTGCATGGAAGTAATGTGTTAATGTTCTCAGTGTACCTGTACAGCTCACAGTGAAGCCTCGTGGCTTTTAAAATATGATCTGAGATGTTTCTCTTGGTGAGTTGCATTCTGTTTGGAGAGCATTTGATAGTGTTGGTTTTAGTGCTGTCTTTTAGGGGTTGTGCAGTGGTGACTTAAATGCCATTCTTAAACATTTTAAGTGATTATTCTTGTTTTTGTATGTGAGAACTAGGTTAGATGTGTATGTCAGTTTGCCTGTAAACCAGTGTCTTGGACAGCTGTTCTTAAATTTCTTAAAAGCTGTTCACCCAGAACAGTATTACATTAGACTTCATTAGTAATGCAAGAATACAAAAAGTAGTTTTAATTAGCTTTGCCAGGTTTAAAACAAACATGGAAATAAAGTGGAATTGGAGTGGATGCTATTTTACTTTTAATGGAGCAAGATCTAACATGGTCGCAGCTTCTATAAATCTGAAATAGTTGCTGGCAAAGCTCTGAATATCTATCTCAAGATAGGCATTCCTGGGTAGAGAAATATGGCTTGTCCCACCTGTTACTTTTCTGTGAAATTTTCTTGTAATTCTTAAACTAGTAGCAAGAAATGTACTTACTGAAGTTTGAAAGCAATATAACACAAATAATTTAGGAGTGCCTTTTAGAGGTGAAATGTACTTCTGTATACAGATGACCGTTAACATGAATGGAGAATTAAATTGCTTTTTGTAGCAGGTTTAATTACAAGTAGCACACTTCAAGTTTCTGTGTATCAAACTTTTAATGGGGTCTAAATAGGGAAAGAAAACTTCAGACTTCCTTTGAATGTTGCTGCCTAATGGAAAGTCACTGGGGATATTGCTTTTACTTTTCAAAAACAATGGTCTCCTGCAAATTGTTTCTCCAGAGAACTTAAATTAGAGGGACTTGAAAGAAATTGGAGTTTTCTGGAAATTCTTTCTGTTGGAATTGTGCTGATCTACTTCAAGAATGCAGTCAAAACATGCAGCTGCTCCTTAAGCCAATGCTTGTCTGTTAAGTACCCAGTTTCAGACAGACCACCTCTGTGGTTTTAATATTAATGCAGTATGATTTCCTAAATAGTGCTGTACTGTTGACATGTAGTATAGCAAACTGTCTGACTTGTAATGTTGGGTGGGAAGGGGAACTTTCGTTCATATTCTGTTTAGGTTTAATATGCATCATTCCATAGTGACAGGTAGAAGAAATGTTTAATGTTTATAGTTGACAGGAAGCCATATCAGTGATGTACCATGCTATATGTTTCACCTGTAACATGTACTAAGAATACTTTTGTCTTCTTGCAGAGAGTGTGGATGCCCATCAGCGAAGCTTTGATGTAGGAATTCAGATTGGCTATCAGCGTCGGAATAAGGATGTGTTAGCATGGGTTAAAAAACGCAGAAGAACTATTCGTAGAGAAGACTTGATCAGCTTCCTATGTGGGAAAGTTCCTCCTCCAAGAAATTCTAGAGCTCCCCCAAGACTGACTGTAGTATCCCCTAACCGAGCTACTTCCACAGAAACTAGCTCATCTGTAGAGACTGATTTGCAACCCTTCCGTGAAGCCATAGCTCTGCATGGTAACAGTAATTTTTTCAATACTACTTGGTTGAAATTGGGTGGGGGTTCTTAAAGTGTCTTATGCTTTGACTCTTGGTCACTGTTGGTGTTCTATTGTCATGTCATGTACCTATGTTCTAGCTGAAGACATTTACCTAATTCTCTAAGAGCACTTCTGCATGTATAAGGCTTGTTAGTTACTAAAAAGTTGTATTGTCACATTTTGAATGAGGAAAAGGTACTGTATAAAAATGCATTGTGGATCCTAACAGAGTTCAGAGCTGTAGAACTAAGTATTAACTTCTGGTAGCATTTTTGAAGCACCAAGAGACTTGGCTTTTTTACCAATGCTAAAGTAAACAGAATTCTTGGAAAATGATAATACTATGCTAGCAACTAGTTAAATATTAAGTTTTGGCTAGTAGCAAGTAACAGATCTGTGCAGGGTAGGGGAGGTCATCTAATGTCTGGAATTTTGTCTTTGGGGGACCTTACCTCACAAGGGACCTTACCTCACTCTAGTGTCTTTCTTGTTCTGCACAGGTTAATACAGTGGTCTTCTACTTCAAGAAGTACACTGGAAAGGGGTGTTGTAGGCTGACCTAACTGCAAGAGTCCTGTTCAGAACTCAGTTCTAGTTCCCTGTCTTAGTATGAGAATTTTTAAGACACTGAGCTTCCTTGCTGTCATCAATGTTGGTGTAGCTTTTTCTAAGATAAGGATGTTCAGTAGCTAGTTCTGCATTGAACTTTTTCCTTGCAAGTGATAAAATGTTTTAAAGGTGAAAAGCAGTTCACCTATGTATTTTGTCTTCTAAAAAATGCTAAAGGGTAGCAGATACCTTGAAGAGGAGGCTGAGGGGGGACCTCATCGCAGTCTACAAGTTCCTTGTGAGGGGGAGTGGAGAGGCAGGTGACCTATTCTCTGTAATCACCAGTGATAGGACCTGTGGGAATGGTGTTAAGCTGAGGCAGGGGAAGTTTAGTCTGGACATCACTGAGAGGGTGGTCACACACTGGAACAGGCTCCCCAGTGAAGCAGTCACTGCACCAAGCCTGTGTGAATTTAAGAAGTGATTGGCCTGTGCACTTAGTCAAATGGTCTAAAGTTCTGGGTAGACCTGTGTGGTGTGAGGAGTTGGACTTGATCCTTATGGGTCCCTTCCCACTCGGAGTATTCTAAGTCTTCATGAATGGTCTAATTTATAGAATCATAAAGATGAAACTCTAGAAATAACTCTGGAAGAATACACAATCTTTACTGTGTAATCCTTAGTGGGAATAGAATTAATAAGTTAACAAAATGAGTGGATTCCTGAAAATGCAGTCTTTGCTTCTGCTCTGTGGCAGTTTTTCAAGATACATAAGCCAGACACTGTTACTGTCTAGGTGACAGCCTAATTCTGGTATTGTTTGCTGCTCTGTTGCCATTTCAATGAAGCATGCTGCTGCCACCCAGTCATGTAGTATTTGGCAGTTTTCCTTCTTATACTGGAGGCTGGTTAGAGAATTGTGTACCAGTACTGCTTATTCACTAGGTAAAGCTAATTTCATGAAGGCAACTGCTTCAGAAGCTGACTTCCACCTGATACAAAGTGATAAGCAGCCTTCTGAAAAAACTTTCCTGAAACCATAGTTAAATTCTGTGTGCAGCTTGCTTTAAAGGCTGCTGTTGGGTTAGAGTAAGCTAGGCAGATGCATATCAATGCAGATAGTTCTCAAGCAGAGTCAGCTTGTGTTTTTACTGGTAGTATAGTTATCTTCATGTCCTTATTTCTTAGTATCTGCTTGATAGAGGTGTATTATGGAAGTAACAAAACTAAAGGAATAGTTAATGGAATATGAAAGAAATAAGGCTTGTGAGCGCTGTGGGAAGTTCTCTGCCCTGTAATGCATTGTAGGGGCTGGAATTGTATTCTCCATCAGGCGGCTGACAAGACTACATGTCTGTCACCTGGATTAATTTTTCTCCAATATCAGTTTATATCTGGTCTTTCTTACTTTCTGTGCTATTCCTTTAGTGACTAAACCTGCGTTGGGCCCTATAATTTTTTTTAGGTTATTGCTTACAATGAGCATTCCTACATCTACTTCCTGCCCTTTAGGGAAGTTGTGACCAAACTACTCCTGAACTATTTTCCTTTTTATCATTGGTCTTCTTGGAACTATTATGATTTTTGAAACCTGTGAATGATCTACAGGTGTTCATAATTTAAAGTACTTTGTAGGGCTGTGCATGTGCATTTTTGTCAGGCTGTTTAAATGTGATCTGCTTCTAGGCATTGTGAGGAAACTTGATGGTAGTGAGCCTTAGCAAGTGTTCAGGATTAAGGCTTTAAGCAGAGTTTTTGGCTACTGTGTAAAAGACTCTTTTATGCTGATAGGTTTCCTGTGGAAGTGGAGTATTTCCTTTATTGGTGGCATGGATGGGCTAAAACAGTTGGGGTGATACTGAAACTTGCTGTTTTAAGCAAGGTCTTTAATGAAACAGATGAGCATGCATTTAAGACACAAAATAAGCCATGAATCTTAAAGCTGTAGCTGCACATGAAAGTTTTTTTCTAAAACTGCATTTTTAACCTTGCTGTTTCAGTCTTAAACCTTGTTTTAGCTGGTCTATATTGTAGCTTAGCGAGATGGTTAATGGCTTTCTTGTCAAAAGCTAGGGGTTTCAAAACCAAAACTTAATTTTGTGATATTTGTGGAAGACTCTTTACAGTAGCTAAAAATAAAGTTAAGGCAAGCTATACTTGGAAAAAGCTTATAGTATGTGATCTACCTCTTCACTCTACTGGTATAACTACACTGTGGACCTTTTACTGAAATCCTGTACTGTAACTTATGGGTACTGTAGGATGAGTTTTTGGAACTAACTATTCTTGAGAGAGTAAACTCTGGCAAGTAGAAGTGTTAGCTTTCCATTATTGGTGTACTGGAGGGTATCCTTGAAATCAAGTATGGCTAGAAACTCATTAAAGAGTTTCTTTTCAGATCTTAAGAAACCTTGAGCAGTTAGCTCAAGGTAATGTATGATCTCTTACCCTGAGGTCCAAGTGGATTTTTCTGAAACTCCAAGAACTGCATCTAATGTCATTCAACTCTTCTAGATGTGATGGTGAAAAATATTTTTGTTCAGCTCTTCAAACTTGAGTTTTAACTCCCACCTAATCCTGAAACATTCTTGCAGTTAGCATAGGTGTAGATGCATTTTTATGTACCCTGAATGTGTATCAATGTATCCCAGTTCTGTAAAAGAAGATTTTCAAATAAAGATTACATCAAATTGAGCTGACAATAATAAAATTGCCAAAAGCTGATATGTGCCTGGTCACTTTCTGCCTTGATATAGCTAACATGCTATGTTTGTCTGCAAGACTGCATGCTATGTGCTGGTGGTTCTCCACATTCTGCTTGTAAATATTTGTTTTTAATCTGGGATGTGATCCATGCTCTACAAACTAGTCTTCCTGCATAATAAGAGAAAGTGCTATCATTTGAGCAAGATGTGAAGCAAGCCTAGGAAGGTAATATTGAACAGCAGTGTACTTAATACTAAAAATAATGCATTGGGGTCAACAGCATGGTGAGGGAGTGTTAGTGCTCTTGCTCATTAGCTTTAATGTTGATGTATATCATTAATTCAGTCCCTTTAGGGCAAACTCCTATTCTACTATGTGGAAGTGTATGGCTTGGTTTCTTTAAAACCCTAAACTTCCATTAGGTCTTAAAATATTAAATTGTAATATAGAACGTCTTTTGTTTAAAAAGTGGGGAAGAAACAGCTGGTGGAAGTTGAGATGGGAAGGCAGAGTTCAGATTAGTTTCATAGGGTTTAAATTGGCATGAAGGTTCTATATATGCCTATCACAGGATTGTGTTATGTACTGCTGAAAGTTGGTCTATGAGCAGTAATTTAAAGGTACAGCATAGAAGGATGAGAAGGATCTATGTATTCTGTATGTATCTAGGGTTAATTCCTGCTTTATTTGTACTTAATGTGGCTGTTCCTTTTGGTACTTGCTGACTAAAACATCTGGAAAACAGTAGTTAATACTGCTGTCCTGAGCAGTAGTTACTCAGGATGTGAACCTGAAGTAACTTATTGTGGGCATGGTTGTAGTGCAGGTAAAACTTCAGCTTGCAGTTCATAAAGCTTCAGTTAAGTCAGTGCTAATATATACTATAACTGGAAATGAGAAGTTCTAAGCAGTGCGAAAGTGCAAGCCATACTCAAACTTTTCCTAGTAGTGTTATAAGAATGATCTAGATGCATTTTTCAGATACAAGTAGATTTTTCTGAAAAACAGAAGAACAGGAATAAGAATAAATAATAGTGCAAAATATTTTGGATATGGCATACAGTTCTTTAAAGCTCAAAAAGGAGAGAATCATGTTTCTAAAAAGCCTCTAGTGAAAAAGATTTCTAATGTAGAAAGTGGGAAACTTCAGAGGTAAGCATGGGCTAATGAAAGAACTAAAGTCTTAGTAGCTATTTGAATCTGTCCTGTTGTGTAGACAAAAATGAATGTGCCTGTGATTAGGTCCTGTTAATCACAGTATAGAACTTCGAGGCTGTGAAATGGTGTTGCTAACAATCATGTCATCTTACTTAGTGTATATATATTACTGCTTCCTTTACTTCTTTAAATGTTTAAATACTTTGGTAGATGTGTTGGAATACACTGAAAACTGAATCTCAGAATAATTCACAATAAATGGATTTTGAGATTTTTTTTAAATGACCACTTCATTACTAGAAGAAATGAACTGTGGATCATTGCTTCAAAAAGATGCTCTGTCAACAAAAACCACATCTCTTCAATTGCATTGTTGAGTGTCTTCAAAGACATTGCTTTCATGAAATGGCAACTTGAGGTTTCAGTACATGCCTTGAATTTTCTTTGACTCTCCCATATTAGTTTGATTGCTTTGTCTTAAACTGTAATGTGTTTGTAGTGCTATGTAATATAGTAACTGCTTGTAAATGAGACAGACTCAGAGTAACAATTTTAGTGTACTAAGTAAAGACTTGCTTATTACATCAGTATTACTAAATGCCTGTACCAGATGCAAAATTAAACAATAACTAGAAGTATGGTGTAATGTCCTCAAGTTCTGAGCTCTGTAGAAACTAAATCAAAATGACTCTACTGCCTTTGGCACCAGGTTTGAGCTTTCACCTTCCAAATAATCTCTTAGAGGCTGGCTTTGAATTTAAATTTGCAGTGGTTCAGTATTATGTAAATATTGAAGAGTGCCTGCTTGAGGCATTGCTTGCAAACCTTGTCAGTGTGTTTTAGAATGTGTTGCAGTGTACTGTCTTTTAATTCTGACTTTTGTATCTGTTTTAACATGCTCCTTACTTGATTAGGCTCTATTTAAAAACAGCTCTTGGATGCCTAAAAACGTTCTTACCTCACAGGTCAGTTTTTTGTTTTATTTAGAATACACTTTTGATAAGAGAACACAATGAGCATTTGATTAAGAGCTGCATATAACAGCAGTGACTGATAGAAGTGGTGTAAGCTGTTAATTCTCAGTGGAAGTAACAGTGCTGAACCTGTGTGTTCAGAGCAGTTTTGTTTGGAATCAATGTGGGGAAGTCTTCACAAAGTATCAACTAGGTTTTGCAATGATGTCAGAACATCCACCCTCTGTGCTGTCAGTTGTTTTTCCAACTGAAATGTGCAGGATGAACTCATGCTTTTCTAATGTATGTTACATCAGTTGAAATTAAACTTTGCTGCTGTGTTTTGTGCAGTGATTTGTAACCTCCCCAAGTTTTGCACACTTGTATTTTTTTGCTTAGGTATCTATCATCCAATTAGCTGCTTTACTTCCTTTTGGTAGGTATATATGAGCCTCTTCTCATAATGTCCCATCTGAGCTCAACCTTAATGCTGGGAGTGCAAGAACAAACCTCTATCTTGAACTAGCTTTTTATTAAAAGTTTCTGCTCTTCAAGTACTTTCTGTAGTACTTCCTGCCACTGTAGATGGCAGGTGACTACAAGATTCTAGTCAGGCTTTAAAATGTGCTTTTACGTATGCACAGTGTATACTGTAATACTGAAAGAATGAGCTTTAAATGTTAATTCAGCATTCATGTATGATAGAGTGAGATGTGTACCTGCCCCATCCTGACTTGTGTATCAACCTGCTGTCACTGCAGCTGGGTTTAGAAGCCATTTATCTTCTAGCTGAGGTTTCTAGCCACTGTTCTAGCGGCTTTTTGTCTTAAAACACTTTATCAGGAGGTTCTGTGTACTGTAGATAGCAGTCTAGGGTGCTGTTTCATAACTTGACAAGTGGTCAGATTTCTGACTGGTTTGTTTAATGGCAATGATATTCAGGGAGCAAATCTGAATCAGTGGAGATTTCCTAACCTAATGCATGCTGACTGAAGGAACGCATATGCTGTGTGCTGCATTTGTTGCAATACAGCCTAGCTCTAGTAAAGAATAGGAATATCAGACTTTCAAAGCATACTTCTAATACTTTAATACTTAAATGGAATGTGGTTCATCTGGTCAAGAAACATGCAGTGTGTAAGCTGTTCTGTCAATTGTTCTTCCAAGTAACTGAATTTCTCCTAACCCCAAAGCAGAGCTTGTGTATAAGGTAGCTTCTACAGCTGAGCTTCACAGAGCCTTTGGAGCCACTTGTTTGACCTATTGGCAGCTAACAGGTAGGGTTGGGTTAGACTTTACTTATGTGGCTGCTGGCTGCATAGCTGACCGCATATGAAGTGGCAGTGCACACAGATCAGAGTGAGTATGATGGCTGGACAAAGGTACAGGGTACTTCTGGCTGGTGTAGTCATCAAAGAGTGCAAGATCTTCAGGGTTACTAAAAAGGAGCTCAAGATCTTCAGGGTTAATAATAAGGAAATCCTATTGGAGAATTTAATTCGCTTGTTCTTATTGCTAGAAAAAGTGTACTGATTTAGATCTTGTTCTGTCATTCTCACAATTCCTGCTTTGGTAGTTCTCCAAGGCTAGTGGACTTTTGTACTGTTTAATATTGGTTTGAAGCACTTAGGACAGAGAAGATACTTGCTTGAAGTGTAGTCTGAATTTCAAGTAGAGGAGGATTGTTAGTCTTGCATGTCCTGACCCTGTTCTGGAATGTCCTGCTCTTGCTAGCTAAGCTGTAATAGTAATGTTAGTGAGGAGATGTTTAAATCAGCATGATGTATCTACAAGAAATTTCTTTTAAACAAGAAAAATAAACACTAACACCCTGCTGTTGCGTTGCATTATGTTCAGGTTACCTGTTGTGACATTGTTTTGGATCAGAACCCCCGGTAGTAAATTCTGGGGGTTTGACATGTGGCTTTGCTTTTCTGATTAAATGCTCTTCTGAATACTAATGTGTTGGCTAATAGTGGTAGCCCTAAAATAGTGTTTCATTATTTAAATGAGGTGCTGTGCAAATGTATCTACAATCTGCTGTCATACTGCAGTTTTCTTTGGAATTAAGGAGACTTAGTAAATAAGGCTCTGGTAGGGAGACTTTCCTTCTGTGAAACTAATGGTTCAGGTTGAAGCCTTCACATTGAAGTAGCCTGTTCTGTCTGTGTGGTATGTACACACAGCTCACTTGCCTATGGAGCTACCATTTATTGTAGTGTGCTGTTACAACCTGCTGTATAAGATAACTTTAAATGTCGTAAGTGGTTCCTCTGACTTCTAGATGCAGTAAAAGCTGGGAAGGTGTGTTCTGGACTTCAAATAAGGTGTGGTACGAGCAGAATGAAGTTCCTGTAATGTATCACTCTTAACTCAGTATCATCCCTTCTACACACAGGAAGTTAACTTTCTTTACTGTTTGACCTAAATGCTCTTTTTGTTTTTCCCCCTAGGTCTTAGTGGTGCAATGGCTAGTATAAGTGTTCGCTCAAGTACCCCAGGCTCTCCTACTCACGTGAGCAGTGGCTCCAATGCTAGTCGAAGGAGAAACGGACTCCATGATGTTGATTTGAACACTTTCATATCAGAAGAAATGGCACTCCACTTGGACAATGGTGGAACTAGAAAGCGTACCTCAGCCCAGTGTGGCGATGTCATTACAGACTCACCAACTCATAAACGCAACAGAATGATCTAAACTGCAAAAATTTCAAACCCACCATGCTGCTTGAAAGCCACTTGATCCTCAGAGTACTATTGAAAAGGAAACATGAGACCATCTTCCCATATTCACTGTTTAAGACAAATGAATTCAATAATTGCCATAAGAAATTTTAGATATTACATTAGATGCCTCTTGTTACTGCGGCTTTCTTAAACTATATTCTTAGCAGAGGACATCAGATATTGTGTAGTAGTTAGCAAGATCATCATAGGCAAACATGTATCCGTTCCAAGGCTAAAAGTGACCTTACTTGTATTCTTAAAGGGAAAGGAAATTTCAGATGTTTATTTGGTTATAGAATGCTTTTTTTTGTCCTTTATTTCCTGCTGTGTTGAGTATTTGCTTCAACAGTATTGCCAGTTTGACTGAAATTGTCTACAAAATGACTTGGCATCTTTGTCAAAACTGCAGGCTTCCATTTTTGCAGCACTGTACCATGCACCTAGTTTCTCTATAGTAACAGTGTGCAAGTTATAAATATTGGACTGTACCCTTTTTAGTTTTAAAAGCAGTTGATAATTCTGGTGATTGTGTGATTAATGTAAAGAGGTGCTATGATGGTCATGCAATTAATACTTAATATGGAATCAATACAAGGATCTTTACTGGGTTCACTTTGTGTTCTAGTGCTCTGAAGTAGCAATATTAAACTTCCCCCAATTAACTTAATAGGCTTTTAAATCTTCAGTTTGAGGAAAATATATGTACTTATTGGTATTATCCTTGTGGTAATAATACACAGTGCAGACTGCACCAGTGCTGACCTAAGTTTAGAGGAAGATGTCCTGTAATTGGAAAATAGGCTTTTCTGTTCAGTATTAGTGGAGGGTAGGTTTTGTGTACACCCATATCCCATTTTACATTTCTTGTGAAGTAATTGCCCATTGCTGGGGAGGGGTGGGAGGAGAGGGAGTGTGGGGGAGTAGTTGGAAAAGGGGTGTTCTCTTAACAAGTAAGACTTCTGGTCATGTGGAAACTTGGACTAACTTAAGGGTCTGTGTGATGCTATTTCCCTTGGGAGGGAGAGGCACACAGGTTCTGTAAAGTGCTAAGAAAATAATTTAAAACTGGAAGTTGATTTAAAAAGCTCTGGATAAACATGCTGTAAGGCTGAATTAAAAAGAATAAATGGCTTTCTTTTTGTGTTGAGCTTACATTCATAGGATCAAACTCTGGCTGCCATAACTTAAGCATAATCTAAAACTGAAGTGAAGATCAAGATTGAGCTGCAAATCAGTTTCTGAATGGGGAAGGATATGTCAAGGAACTTTTATGTAGCTACAAGAAGTGTTTTTGGTGGAGACTGCTGGGTTTTAGGGCCTCTGAATCTCTGCCAAAGTAGAGGATAATACAGGAGGAATAAAAAATGAAGAAATCCAAACCTGCAAGTTGGGAAAGGGGTATTCAGTGAGGTGGTATGCATGCTTAACTGGAAGCATATGCTGATTTCTCTTACATGAAATGCAGCTGTGCTAGATCCACAATACTAAATTCTGGTGTTCTAGCTAAGTTAAGGCACCTTGAGCTCTTAATATACAGCTCTTCAAGACTTACAAGCTTATGTGCTTGTAGAGTCAGATCTTTTTTGTATTATCTTCCCTGTTATTTGAGGCAGACTTAACTGTAGTCTTGTTCCTTTTTACCCTGATGTCCTTTCATGGGTGTTCTGTAGTTAAGGCAAGACGATGTTTAAAATTCTCTGAATTCAAGGCTCTTTAAGAGCATGATTTCCTTGCTTTGTGGTGCTTCCATCAAATTTCTTTATGTTGAAGAGCTCTCAAAGATGTCAACAGTTGAACAAAGTTGCACAGTATTGTATCTAGAAGTTCTGTAGTTTATGGGGCAAATGTAACATCTTTCCAAAGCAAGATAGTAAAAACTTCAGAACTCCCCACATAGCTTAACTTGCACATCACTTGAAGACTCAATATACATTACTTTCAGTTACTGCTAGTAACTAAGATTCATAAGACTTAAGTAAAATAATACTGCATAAAGCTAGTATCCATCTGGAGGCTACATTTCCAACTGGGACTTTGAAACAAGATTGTATCTAAATGTTAGTATTTATTTGGCTGAGAAAAGGATTTTTGTCCCAGAAGGAGAATCACAGGTTGAAATTGTGAACGTAAAGGACATGTGAAAGTCATTCTTCATCTATTCTGTTTGTTCATTAACTGGGGTGTACAACTAAGATGCTTATGCTCTGCAGCTTCTAACACTTTACTGTTACGTGTAGTAAAGGTAACATACCAGTATCAGAGTTCTGCATACATGAACTAAAATACAACCGTGCTTCTGGTCTAGCCTGAATATACAGAGCCTTTTCAATTATTTCTTTCTTGCATTTAAATCCTATTAATACTCTGAAGCATCATTTCAGTCTAGCACCACTTAAAATTTATCTGGATTTTTATTTGGTTTGTGCCATTTTTTGAGAGAAAACTTTAAATCAGTTGCAGTAATACACTTGCTTGTACCTTAAAGTAATTGGCAAGTTGTTTTTCCATTTTAGTCCCAGTTATTTGCTTTGTTAACCCCTGCCACAATGATCAAAAATGCATATATTTACCTGATAAACACAGGGAGGACAGATTGTCTCAAGACAACAAAAGTTAAAGCCCGGTACCTGTTGCTTTGAAGTACCTGTTGCTTTGAAGATTTCCTGTGCTAGTGTAGAAAATTGACATGGAAAAATAGCATTCTGCTGTTATCCAAGCTGTAGCTCCTGGAGCCAGAAGCAAGTTGATTTTATGTAAGAAACACTGAACTGAGAACTGTTTTTGACTATAAAAAAAAAGGTGCTTATTTTGCTTTCTCCTATGAATCGTATAGTTGACCAGTCTCTTCTCCATGTACATCAAATTTAACATGAATGTGCGGCAAGTTACATACAGTACATCCTGCACTGAAGCTACTGAGCTTGGCTTGCTTATTAATGAAGTAAGTTTTAAATGTTAAATTTAAAGCTATATTACAATAAAGTAATGCAAAAATGATTTTGGCTGAAACTGAAGTCCTGCAGTTAAACTTACTCAAATGTGGTTTACCCAGCTGGAGTAATAGAAACTCTAAGTCATAATAAACCTAATAAAAAAATAAATACAAATGTTAAGGCTGCTTGTAGTTATTTTGAGTAATATAGTCCATCGGAAAACCCCAAACCAGAAGATTAAAACCCACACCAGAAGATTAGAATGAGTCAGGTTTGTTTCTGCAGAGCAGAATTGTTCTTTAGGAATGTGTTTTGATGGTGGTATCTGTTTAAAGCTAATTATGCTGAAACTAGTTATGCTTAGGCTTTCCGTTGTCTCCTTGATCACAAGCTGCTCTTATAGACTCCACTTATGAACTCCAAAGTCTTAAGAATGGGGATGTTCTGTTTGCATTTGCACAAGGAATTTTGCAGAGTTCCTATGTCACGCATATATAGGAAAATGTGCAACTTTTTAAGAAACTTGTATTAGTTTTAGTAGTACAGCTTTTCTCTAGCCACTGGACTTTTTGGATGTGTGTGAAATTAGGTGCCATAATAGCTTTTTCCGCTTTATGTGGCAGTCCCTAAACCTGCAAATGTTTTTCCACTTGCTTTACCAACAGGTCTTTGAACTTAATTTTTAAGGGAAGCTTTATTTTACAGGAACTTGGGTTTAAAGATGTTAATATTTTCCAACTTACAGACAGGTGTTCTATGGGTGACCTAAAAGTATTTTGAAGTGAGTCCTAATAAGTCTTTCCAATGTTAGCCTAGAGCTAGTAACTCTTCTGGCAGCATTAGGGAATGTACACCTGTCTTGTTCCACTGAGTTCACTGCAGCAGGTGGGGCTGATGTGGTTGTCTGGGGAAGCCACAAGGCCCTGTGACTTTCTCCTTCCAGGTCCTCTGGTTATTGAAGGTAACGGGGAAGGTGCTGGCACTTGTTAGTAACTGTTCTAACACCTGTCTCTGACTTTCCCTGTGTGCAAATAACTCCTTATAATGGAAAGGTGAAGCTGTGGATAGTTGGAGGCTGTTGAACTCTTTGACAGCTTACCAAGAACTGGCTCTGTAGTGACCCTGATGCTTTCTGCTGTCTCAGGCAATTTCAAAATAAAAATCTGTCTTTTAAGTAGTGAATAAACCAAGTTTACTCATTTCTGTGTAGCATGGAAAGCATCACCTAGGTCTGTTATAAAAGGGGCTTGGAGGGTGAATGTTTTTGAGTGGGGAAGTAAATTTCACCATTTCCTGTCACTGTTTTGACCAGTGATGCTGCTTTTGTAGTTCATGCAGTATTATCGTGGGTGGGGTGTTGGAACACTGGGACTCGTATGCAGAGGCTGCATTTCATTGACCAAGATGGGTTGTGGCAAGGGAATGCGCAAGAATATGGCCGGGTTGGAGTTGGCTCTGACACTTGGGTATGTGCTAGGGTTTGTAGTATGGGGAGTACTGGTTAATCGGTTGCAGCTAAGGCAGCTTTTAATCATGTTTTGTAATATTTCACTGTTTTTGTATCAACCTTTTTGATGTAAAGGTGGAAAAGGTGAAGTTGGTTCTGGATGCCATATGAGCAGGGGTAGTGAATCATGCAAAAAATCCACAAGATTGACGGCTGTCTTTGTATCATTATGGTATAACAGTATCGTGCCTGTCAGCAGCTGGTGGTGTTCTTCCAGCTCAAATCCCTAAGCCATGGGAGTTGTTCCTGTATCTTATATATAGTGTCCTTTTCATAAAGCATCAAGGAGAGGATACAAAATATTTATATTTAAGGTAGATACACTAAATCTTGAAGCTTCTAATGGGGTTTTGACAGGGTCATTTCTAGTTCCTAACTACACAGTCATGCCTGGCTTGGGCTCACAGAACACGGTCAGTTCTGAAAAGTTTAAAGGTCAGCATTTGTTGCTTTCAATACATTCCTTTTTATGTTGATAACTATTTGAACCAAGCTTTCTCTTTTTAAGTGAATTCTTTGTCTTACCTGAAATGCAGTATATAAGAGTAGTATTAATACTCAGAGAAAGTACTAGGTTTGTTTGCTGTTTATCCGAACAATTCTTTGAATACGGTTAGTAACTCCACGCATCTGTAGCATGGCTGCTTTGCAAATTGATGTTGTTAGACCACTTTAAACCCATGAATCTTTGCATCTTTAGAATGCTTTTTTTTTCTTTTTCTTTTTCTTTTTTTTTTAAGAAGATGATGCTCATTATGAATAAATAGAACTGTAAGGCCCTGGGGAGGAATTTTTCTACAAGTTGGTGACAAATATATTTTTAAATCAATTTTGTAAGGTGCAGCTGAAGGTATCTAATGCTGTCTTCAAAAGTTTTCTAAAGTCTGGCTTCCTCTCCTTTCTAAAAAGCACTGAGAAAAAGAAATGCATGGATTGTGCTTAGAGGTGAGGGGACTTAGCACAGGTGAACTTGAAGACACTTGTATTGCATGTCCTGACAATAATTCAACCTTTCATTTTACTGAGGGAACCATAACGTATATATGTATAACTTCGTTGTCTCCAAGTTTTTGTGCTAGAAAAGCTCACGCTAAGTCATGGCCACATTTAAATGACTCCTGTGGAAGTGCATCTGCCATCTTCCATGCTAGGTACGCTATTTCCCCCACTCTTTCCAAAGAAACTTGTAATTAATGTGAATCACTGGAGATGTATTTCTCTGCTAAAATGATCTTAAGTCCTTGACTTGGGTGTTACGTGTTAGGTGTTCTTGAGTACGAAAATGCTGAAGATGCTCTTGAGTGTTCTTGCCACTGAAACTTGCGTGCCACAAGATGACAGCACAGCTCATCTAGATTTTAGCGTATTCATTAAAAACTGATTATGGACTGACCTAATTCTTCAGATAGCTTAGCGCGTAATCTTAATTTGTTTGCAAGCTGTAGTGGGTGTACGTGGCAAGGTTTTGGTAGCAGGGGGCCAGAGGGGCGGCTTCTGTCAGAAGGATCTAGAAGCTGGCCCATGTTAGAGAAGAGCCCCACTGCTGACCAGAGCCGAGCCAATAAGTGATGTTGTTTTGCTCCTCTATGAGAGCATATTTAAGACAGGGAAAAAAAAAAAAAAAAAAAAAAAAACGCTGCTACACATCAGGTGGGAGCGAGAGAGGAGTGAGGAACAGCCTTGCAGGCGCCAAGGTCAGTGAAGAAGGAGGGGGAGAGGTGCTCCAGGCGCTGGAGCAGAAGTCCCCTGTGGCCTGTTGTGAGGACCATGGAGGAGCAGGCTGTCCCCCTGCAGCCCATGGAGTACCACGGTGGAGCAGGGTTCCACGCTGCAGCCCATGGAGGAGACCACAGTGGAGCAGGTGGACCTGCACTGATGGAGGCTGCGGCCTATGTAGGACTCCTGAAAGAGAAGTTTTGGGGCTGGATCTGTAGGCCGTGGAACGGAGACAAAGTGCTATAGACTGACCACAACCTCCATTCCCCCGTTGCTGTGAGCCACTTGAGGGGAGGAGGTGGAAGAGGGCGGATGGGGGAAAGGCGTTTCTGGTTTCTTTCATTTGTTTCTCACTTCTCTAGCTTGTTAGTTAGCAATAGGCAATGAATCTTCCTATCTCCCTGTGCTGATTCTGTTTTGTGCCACCCTTGATGGGCAACAGCCAGGCCATGAACAGGGACTGGCTAAAACAGTGGGTGCAGACTGTGCAGGTGCCACCCGCAGAGAACGATGTCCTGCCCATGGACGTGGACTCTCCGGAAGGTGACATCCAGCCAAGGCAGGTGAGGCCACCTCCAGAAAGGCTGGCAAGGCCTCACTACGATGCCAGGCCTGGGAGACATGCGAGGAATCACTGCTCACGCCATTCCTGGAGGCCCTGGCATGACACAGGGCCTCAGGCTGGGCCCAGCTCCTTGCCCGTGGCTCAGCACCCCAACAGCAGGCAGACGACGGAGCTGCCAAGATGGAGGAAGTGGAGACGGCATAGCGCAGCCAGCCTGTGTTTGTCTCCAGGCCGCCAATAAAGAACTGTGAACTTCCAGTGGTGTTTGAGTCCTCCTTCCCCGTCCCTCACTGCACCCCCATGCAGTCCTGGAGACTGCGCAGGGGGCATCTCTGCTGCACGCCGCCCTCAGGGAGAGGAGCGGAGAGAGCCCGGCTGCCTTGGGGCTGTTGCACCAGCCCGTCACACGACAGCTGAGGCCTCGGGCTCAGGGGTCTGCAGGAGGAGGCCCAGGCAGCTGATGGGGGCTTGCCGTGAGAAGAGGCAGCCCCCGGTCTCTTCTCACAGAGCCCACCTCTGCATCCCCCCAGCCGGCTACCTCAGCCTTGCCACAGAAACCCCATCCGTGGGGTCGGGCAAGCCTTGAGAAAACCGAGAGAGAAGTCCAGGAGCCCTGATGGGATTCCCCCATGAGTGCAGAGGGAGCTGGCTGATGCCAGCGCAAGGCCACTCTCAGGAATCATTGCTTGTTCATGGCAATGCAAGAAGTGCCCCAGGAGTACAGGGAAGCAAAAGTCACTGCCATCCACAAGCCAGGCAAGGAGGAGGACCTGGGGAACCTCAGGCCGGTCACACTCACCCCCTTCCCTGGGAAGGTGCTGGAAGCGCTTGTCCTGGAAACCATTTCCAGGTTCAGGAAGGACAAGGAAATCATTGGGATTAGACAGCATGGATTCCCCAAGTGTAGTGGGTTTACGTGGCAAGGTTTTGGTAGCAGGGGGCCATAGGCGTGGCTTCTGTCAGAAGAATCTAGAAGCTGCCCCATGCTAGATAAGGGCCCCGCTGCTGACCACAGCCGAGCCAATAAGTGTTGTTTGCGCCTCTGTGAAAGCATATTTAAGAAAGGGAAAAAGAAATGCTGCTACACATCAGGTGGGAGCGAGAGAGGAGTGAGTAACAGCCTTGCAGGCGCCAAGGTCAGTGAAGAAGGAGGGGGAGAGGTGCTCCAGGCACCGGAGCAGAAGTCCCCTGTGGCCTGTGGTGAGGACCATGGTGGAGCAGGATGTCCCCCTGCAGCCCATGGAGTACCACGGTGGAGCAGGGTTCCACCCTGCAGCCCCTGGAGGAGACCACCATGGAGCAGGTGGACCCGCACTGATGGAGGCTGTGGCCTGTGGAGGACTCCTGAAATAGATGATTTTGGGCTGGATCTCTAGGCTGTGGAGAGGAGCCCATGCAGGAGCAGGTGACCTGGCAGAAGTTGCTGCCCATCGGGGACCCATGTTGGAGCAGTTTGCTCCTGATGGATGGACCCCGTGGTACGGACCCATATCTGGAGCAGTTCTTGAAGAGGTGCTGCCTGTGGGAAGCCCATGCTGGATCAGTTTGGCGGGACCCCACAGCACAGGGGAAGAGAGTGTCCAAGAAGGAGCAGCAGAAACAAAGTGCTATAGACTGACCACAGCCTCCATTCCCCTGTCCCCCTGAGCCAGTTGAGGGGAGGAGGTGGAAGAGGGCGGATGGGGGGGAAGGCGTTTTTGGTTTCTTCCCTTTGTTTCTCACTTCTCTAGCTTCTTAGTTAGGCAATGAATCTTACTATCCCCCTATGCTGATTCTGTTTTGCCTGTCCCGATAACTGTTGAGTGATATCCCCGTCCTTATCTCAACCCTTGAGCCCTTTGCATCGTATTTTCTCCCCCTTTCCCTTTGAGGAGGGGGAGTGAGACAGCGGCTGAGGTGGAGCTTGGCCACCCACCCGAGTAAAACCATCACAGTTCTTTTTGGCACCCAACATGCGGCTCAAACCCACAACCCTGGGATTAAGAGTCCCATGCTCTACTGACTGAGCTAGCCAGAGATCTGGATGGGAAGATCGCTCAGCAATTATCACGACAGGTAAAACAGACTCAGCATAGGGAGATAGTAAGATTTATTACCTATTACTAACTGGCTAGAGAAGAGAGAAACGGCGGAAAGAAACCAAAAGCACCTTCCCTCCTCCCATCTGCCCTCTTCCACCTCCTCCCCCTGCGTGGCTCAGGGTAATGGGCGAATGGAGGTTGTGGTCAGTCTATAGCGCTTCTTCTCCGCTGCTCCTTCTCGTTTGCTCTCTTCCCCTGCACTGTGGGGTCCCTCCCACGGGATGCAGTCCTTGCTGAACTGATCTGGCGTGGGCTGCCCACAGGCAGCAGCTCTTCAACAACTGCTCCAGATATGGGTCCATACCACGAGGTCCATCCCTCATGAGCAAACTGCTCCAACCTGGGTCCCCCACGGGCAGCAGCTCCTGCCAGGTCACCTGCTCCTGCGTGGGCTCCTCTCCACGGCCTACAGGTCCAGCCCGGGGCCTGCTGTTTCTTGCTCCTCTCACTCTCCCAACTGCTGTGTGGCACAATGTTTTTTTTCTTTTTTTCCCCCTTTCTTAAATATGCTTTCACAGAGGCACAAACATCACTTATTGGCTCAGCTCTGGTCAGCAGCGGGGCCCTTACCTAACATGGGGCAGCTTCTAGATTCTTCTGACAGAAGCCACCCCTCTGGCCCCCTGCTACCAAACCTTGCCATGTAAACACACTATAGAATCAATGCCCTGCCAGGCAAACCATTGCAAGCCCCAGAAGGAAGTGGCCTAGTTTGCCTCTACTTGCTTTTTAGCGGAACTTTGCATATGGCTTTGTCAAAATTCAGATTTCCTTAGGCCCAGTTGTATTTCCCAAAATACAGACAGTCTGTCACACATTAAGCCTACTTGCCTGGAAATGTTCTACACATTTAAATTCCAATAGTTGGGAATAAAAGCCTAAGAGTTCCTTCAGTGCTACTTTTCATTTTTTTTCCCAAAGTGTACGCACAAGTTGTGTATACATTTACATTTTCTCTCCTCTGCTCATGACTATGACCCTTTTTGATCTCTTATGTGAAGTCTTGTGCTAAATGCAGCCTGACTTGTGAGGAAAAGCACTACAGAACATGTAGATATTTCTAGTAGGTGTTTGTATGTAGTACATGTGATGTTTCCTTTAAATGAACATGGTCTTAGGTTGCCTATAGAAATTGTGTGGTCTTCAACCCTGGAGACGGTCACAACTCAACCAGACAGCTTAGAGCATCTGGCTCTTGTTGGACCTTCTTTGAACATGGATTGCCCCAGAAAAACTTCAAGGCTCCCTTTTCACTTGAATTGGTCTAATTCCTATGGTTTGTGGCAGTTTTATTCAGGAGGGAGGTTTAAAAAACCAACCAACCAACCAACCAACCAAAAAAAAAAAAAAAAAAAAAAGAACCTCAAAACCCCACAACTGTCCTTGTTGCCAAATAACAGATAATAATTTAACAGATGAGTTTTCCTTTCCTATGAGGCATATGCTCTTGTGGAAATCTAAGGGTCATTCTATCAAAATTGCTGCTCCATACTTTCTAAAGAATACGCAGCCCTGCTAAGTTGAAACTGGTCTCCGATCTGGAAACTGGTCTCAAATCTGGCTACTTCAGTTCCTTGTCTGTCTCACGTGTTTCGTGGGCTTCAGAGTTAATAGAGTAGATCCAGGCTGAGTTACTAAGTGGCCTCTGTGTGATGGGTGTTTGCAATGCTCTGCCTGGCAAATGAAACATCAGCCTCCAGAGGGCAGGAAAGCATCTGTGTGAGCTTGGTTTTGGTAAGACACAAAATGGATATTTGGGCAATTTTGTAGGAGGTGATATTTTAACTAGAAGTAGTTAAGTGTTTTTATATCAAGGCCAAACCCTGTCAAAAATGTTCTGGCAGACTGGCAACTGATATTGTGAAATTTGTAATAAAAGCATGTTAGCCGCTGTTGGTATGTTCTGAATCAATCTGCTATAGGGAAAGCAGGGTACAGATGTGAGGCTGTCAATTAAAAATAGACAATCATTTAACACTCTAATTGTAGTCACATTTGTTTCTCATGATTTATTGGAGACATCTGATAAACATTACATCAGTTATAAAGGTCTAAAACTTTCAGCTTGCTAGATGTAGTGTATTCTGAAGATTCAGATAAGCATCAGGTGGACTAATGGCTTCTTGAAAGTGTTTTTTTACAAACTTGGGATATTGCCTGGAAAGTGAAACCTGTATTAGTTATTTTGTTCCAGTCTACAATCTCCAGAAATTCATTTTTTTTTCAAGATTTTCCAGTGCCTGAGTTTGTTGGCTCTGAACTGAAATGCCTGGAACTACATTACTTTAATTTTTCACTTCCTGAAATGCCTTCTGCATTTTCCACATAGACTAAGCAGCAGGTCCCAGCTACGCCTCCTTCCTTTCATGGGTGCTTCAAACTCACAACAGAAACTGGTGGCACTCTAAAGCAAATGTAAAAAATCACATTGAATGTACATCAAATATTCCAGCTTGGGAGGAACCTAACTACCACCTGTTGGCCAAAAGCTCTTGCAAGTGTGTACTGCAGTGTCTCTATTTTTTCCTTAGCTATTTAACCAAATACCAGTATTTTGACTTCCAGGTTATGGTATTGTTATGACAGTGCTGGAATAATGTTCAACTCAGCCAGAAGTCACATTTTCTTGTGTCTCCAGAAATGGGTTTTACAAATCAGAATTGTCACCAGAGCATGTCAAAAAGGGTGGCAGACTGGAGACAGGTAGGTATGTTTGGCATCTGCGTGCATCAGTGAGGAATAATGAGGCTTCATCGGACTTGATCATGCTAACTTTTGCAGGCGTATTTCATTGGCTTTATATGAGCCACATGAGGTTCCCAGCACTGCTGGTGACTAACCCACCATGCTGCCTTTCTACCAGTTGACCGAAGAATTACGAAATGAATATTGACTTTCAATTCCACCGTTTACCTGTGCATGTACATCTGAGATGCTATTGTTAACTTTAAGTTCTGCCCACATTTTGTGGCTATTTTGCCACAGCTGTTCTGAACAGAGATGACAAAGCTAAAACCAGTTTTCCCCAACTCGTACCACCATAAACTTGCCCAATGCAGTGCTCCAGATCAACCTGTAAATCCTTGTGGTAGTGGCATTAATGTGGAGCTAGAAGGCCATGTGGAGACTCCAAGATGTTTCTTTAGCATGAGTCTTGAGGAATGTAAAAACTATGTGATGGGAAAGAGGTGGCACAGAGGTTTATGGAGGTAAAGTGAACTTGCCCACCTGCATTATAGCCCTCAACTACAACAGCTCCTTAGCCCGGACTGGATTAGCTTTGTATTCCTGTTGTCCAGAATTGGCTGCACTGGCTAATTGATGACTTCAAAAAAAAGTCATTTACAACTCTTGCATTGCTTAGAGCTAAATAAAACTCTTAAGTTTTATTTAAGCCACCTAAGTGGCTTAAGTTCCTGAATAAAGGCATGCTGCACTCCTAAGAAGAATCCTTTCTCTTTAAGCTGTAGTTTGGTAAGTGGTTTAGACTCAGTGGAGATGTCTCCATTTCAAAATATCACTGTGGGATTTTGCAGGGGTGATTCTGATGCTTTAAAGAATCTGAGTTTCTCAAAGCTTTAAAGGAATGCAAAGAGCCATTGGGATTACTTAACTAGCATGCCCAGTCCCTTTACCCAACTTGAAAACCAGTCATTCAGCAAGCAGAAACAATCCCTCAGTTGACTCTTGCCAGTGATTTTGAAATGGTTCTTTGTAAAGCAAAACATCCAGAGTTACATGAGCTGTGCTCAGAGTCAGGAAGATGACACTGGAGCATGGGTCTAAAAACTGCTGATATGCTCTTGCTGCACTGAACATCTCATTGCTGCTTGCAGAAAAAATATGTACTGGCTATGAAAATGAAGTTTTGGCCTGAGGAATTTGTAGCTGTTGCAGATTAGGTGTCAGCTCTTTGTGGGCTGTGGTGTGGGGCAAAGTGGCAGGAGTGCTTTGCCGCAGGCTTCCAAAACACTGGGAAATGTGTCAGATGGCTGGAGAAGAAAGTCCAGCTCCTGGTGCCTAAGTGTTGCTGGGAAAGCAGATGCAGGTGGAGTCTACAGTTGTTTTCTGCAAAGACTGATGTTTGGTAACGGATACAATCTACATGTAGAGGGAGAACAAGGTGTAATTCATCAGAAACAAAAAAACCCTCACAGATTATACAACATTTTCTGCAAATTCAGCCTTTCCATATGGCTGTAGCTGGTTGCACTCATAAACAAAACTGACCTGAAGTAGGGAGAGGGGACTTAATCAAATCCTTATTTTATTCCATTACCTGCTCTCTCTCCAGCCTACCTGATAAACACTTGGATAGGCACAAATAAAGATCTCTTGAAGGAATACAAAAAGGGCCACCAGAGGCCATCACCTTGAACTTGTCCTTTCAGGAATTACCTTTAAGTGTGGTCCCTCAGAGCAATCCAGCTGGCAACCTCTAGGTAAACTCATTGCAACCTCAGATAAAACTACTGTCAAGCAGAGCCAGATCTTCAGCTGCTTTATGGTGCTGTGCCCGTTTCCAATGCTTGGGAGTATGAATCACAGGAGCTTCTTCAGATGGTCAAGCCTCAGAGCAGACTGGCAGCAGGAAAGAAGAGGTGAACCTTCTAGTGATGGGCAGGCTGCAGCTCCCTGACATTCACGGTGTGCAAGTAGAGAGGAAGAGGAGGAAATCCAGTGCAGACACTATGCCTCATAAATCCTATGTGGTGGTAGAGCCCCTGAAGTTCCAGGAACCATATGTCAGTGCATTCCACACACTGCTGCAGTGATTTGGCTGCTGCCTTTCTTTACTTGGGAGTAATCTGAAGCTCCAGCTGTTAACCATCAGATGTATAGAATGACTACCAGGGAGTCCTAACCACTCATTTTTGAACCTTTCAGCCCTAATTTCTGGACAGCACATAAAAAATGTCTTCAAGTAGCACAAATCCTTGCATTAACTAGCAGAGAAAAAGATTAGATGACCTGAATGGTCCAAGGCATATGGAATGGACTCTAGCTCTCCTGAGCTCTGGAGGAATTCTGTTGCTTGTTTTGTTTTAGCCCAGTTTTTTCTTTTGTTTCTGGCATCCAGCAGCTTGTGCCATTAGCTGTTGTGCACTGTGCAGTGCCACTACTCGGGTTTGTATCTGTCACCAATGGGTTTACAGCCTTCACTAGTGGGTTTGCTTCCAAATGATTCTTTTGCCTCCTAGTGCCTCAGATTTTTTCCTCTATAACTGCTAAGGAATTAATGCTTTTTTCAGCTGATGAACTAAGAACATCACATGAACAGAACTATGGAACAGAAAAGCTCTCTTGAATTTACTAGCTGTATTTGTATCCTTAAAGAGCTGTGTGTTGTTATCTGTCTTTTGTGAAGATCAAAATATATCTTGACAGATTGCTTTCCTATTTTCTCTGTGGCTGAGGGCAACTTTGCTGGCCCCTGGTACTGAACCTGTCACTTTTTGTTAATCCTACATGTTTTATGCATTTAAACTTTCAAATAAATCAGTAGAGTTGTTGTAAGCTCAATAATAATAACATTATACAAGAATAACTCTTGCATGTCTAGCCCAAAGTTAGATTAGGCAGCTGTAAAACATAGCATGAGATGGCCAAGATAGTGCCTTTCAGATAAGTTGGTTTTCCTGGAGAACCTGTGTCTTTGTGGCAGTGCCAACTGTCATTCTACTTGCTGGTTTGCACCTCTTGCCTCAGAGGCCCAAATACTCCTGTCTTGCATGTGTCATTTACTGATTCACTTCCGGCTCATCCCCTGTGAAGTAGAGAATATTATCTGTTATTATAATAATGTTATCTATATTGTTTACACACAGGCAGGAAACAGTGAGAGATGGACCGAGAGCAGACACAAACAGTGCTACTGCCCAGCTGGGAAGTGCTCTGGCATGTGCCTTCATCGTATCAGGGTAATACACGAGGACGTGGATGGAGTGACATGTCTTGTGTTTTCCTGCTTCTGCAACTATCTCCTCAGTTTTACTTTTTTGAAGATATATTGTTTCTGTCACCTGCCAGAGTGACATTTAATCCCTGTAGCAAAATCCAGGTTTACCATTTCACATAATGAAACTTTGTGAATAAATTATGAATTAAATGACATTATTTGCTTTCTCCTTTGAGCTTTGTTTTTATACAGGACACAAAGAAGTGTAAGATGGGGAAAGAAAGTCAGTATTAACTGATGGTTAAATATTAATGCTCCTTCAAAATCAAAGGTGGAACAAATGACTTGATTTTCTTCTACATGGCCTCAGGCCCGGAGAATTTCATTCCCAGGAATGAACTGCAAAGCTCGTGGTAGCACAGGGATCTGCAGGTGAAGCTGGAGAGCAGAGTGAAAGGCAAGAGCAATCAAGGAGAGAAAAAACATCCAATATGAATTAGCAGGCATCCTCTTTCTCTCTTTTAGAGGAAAGGGTTGAGACTGGAGCAGGGCCTGGAGGAAGGTCCTGTTCATATGTCCTAAGAGTCACGGTAGTGGAGAAGCCTGCTCATCGGGGATGTATGGACAAGGTAGCACAGAGCAATGTTTCATCACTACATCAGCTTTCACTGTGTCTGTGGGGAGACGGATGTCCCCACCTGTCCTTACCTTTGCAGGTCTCTCCAGGTGGCAGGATGTGCCTGTTAACCCTGTGGGATCCTCACCTTGCCCAGCAGGTTTGCTGATGCTGCTGGCTGGCAGCAGCCTGAGTTTGGCAGGTAAAGAATATGAAAATTCTTTTTTCTCTCCACCCTGCTTTGGAGTTCACGCAGGGCTCTGGTTTAAGTTGACTTCACTGGGGTCCTTTGAAGTACCATGGCAAAGTTCATGCAGCACAGTGAGGGCCCATATGGTATCTGTCCTATGTACTGGCAGGGAAATGGCATATGGCGCCATTTGCTGCAGAATGGGGCCTTTACAAATCCTTTTGAGCTGTGCTTGTGCTGCTATCAGGTAGCATACCAGGAACGTGCATATGAGCTGGGTCCCCCAAAAGCTGCTCATCCCTCTGACACATGCTTGATGGGTGGCGGTGCTCATTTGGCCTATGAAAAGTGCAAGCCAAGTGCCCAGCTCTGTGGATAGATAGGGTGGTCAGAAGGAGAAGGGCCTGGGGGGCTGTGCGGTGGCTGCTTCAGACTGGCCTGCACTGTGCCCCCATGCTGATGCCCCCTCCGTGCTCCCGGGCAGTGGTTTTCCTTGTATCCAGGTGGGCACCCGAAGTATGAAGAAAGACATGCCTTCAGCAAGCTGGCTGTAAGGTATGTGAGTACTGAAATGAGTAAAGTTATCTTAAGGTCTGGGCTGGACTTACGAACACACTAGACAAATAGACCTAGACTTTCCCCTGTTCAGACTGTCATCTTTACCCTACGGTTCAGCCCACTGGTTACATGAAGCTGGTATGTTTACAGCAGGTTTATTGCCATTATTATGACAGAAATGTGTGCCAATAGTAGAATGGAGCAGGCCATTCCCTCAGCTCTTTGCTGGCCACGCTTGCAGAGCTGGCTCCATACGTAGCCAGCAAGCACAGTGGAGTTTAACCACAAGCTTTGTTTCGACTTTGTTAGGAAATGCCTTGGCTCACACCACACGTCTCTTCTTGTTCAGTCTCTCAGATTTATTTATTTCTTTGTTAAAGATTGAGGCCTTCAAGCAGGATTTATGTGGACATCTCAAGCAGATTTCTTCTGGTGCACTGTGAGCTGTGTGTCAAAGCAGGCCGAAGGCCCACGATGGGTTTTGAGACACATTCTTTGAATCGTGCTGCCATCTAGGGTGAGAGCATGCAAAGACTTCTCCACAAACACAGGCATTCACATTCTGCAAATACTTTCCACAGAGTTTTCAAGATTGTTTACTCCCCGGGCAGGGTGGATGTACTGCCAGGCCTCGGCCCACCTGGGCTGCTGGGGCAGAGTGCTGCTTGGAGATTACACACATCTAGGATGTTACACAATATTATTCCATGGAAAAAAGTTCTTAAAAAAAATGCAGAGCAGCATTACTTTGTGGCTCAGGAGTAAGCATGGTGTTGGGAGACCAGGAACTAATTATTGGCTTTGCTGTTGGCCTCCTGCTTGGCCACTGGTGAGACCATTGCCACTTTCACTTGATGCAGGCTGTGGGTGGGCTGTCCCCACTGAGGTTAGAGGCCTGATCTCAAATTGTCCCTGTACACGTGCTCAGGCATACATGGTTATTTTTACAAATACCTGTACAACTTGTCAGGTTTGTTAGAAGACGTTAGACTCTTGTTTAAGTCATGGGCTAACGGCTTTCTGTGGAGCAAGCCTTAGTCATGGTGCATACTCGCTCTGTGCAAAATGTTGCTTAGCACTTCCAGGGTTGTGCTTGTGCACCTTACAAGAATCTTTGCCTTGCTTTTATGTTTAATAGCCTTTTTTTTTTTTTTTTTTGTGATCCAAGAAATTTTTACACATATGTAGGGAAAAACTGAGCCAAGGCCTGGCTGCCGAACAGTTTCTGCCTGGGCTTGCAGGCATGGTTAGAGAACAGATGTTCAATTCAGCCTGAAATCCCGTGCTTGAAATCTGCACTAATGGCTCTGACCTCACATCAAGGACATCAAAGTAAAGTGTTTTTTTTTTTTTTTTTTTTTTTTTTTTTTTTTTTAGATTTCCAGTTCAAGTGTAACTGAAATTGTTTTACAGAATATTTCCTACAGACTTTGCATTTGTAAAGCACAACTGATTCTCTCACTTTTCTGATTTGAACTTGAGCCTGTTTGAGTTTGCTGAAGTTGCGTGAGTTTACCGTAAGCTTGCCTCGGTGTATGAGTTAAAGACCTCAGTAAATCCAGCTGGTATTTTACCCTGAGCTCAAATTCCTAGTTAAATGAATTTACATACAGTCTTAAATTCCTCCTAGCTGGCTGTCTCAGTCAGAGACAGACAAAGAGTGGCTGCCAGGGCTGTTCTGCAGTCCATCTCTATAGACAAACTTGGCACTTAATTGTCCAGATCAATACCTATTTTAGTTCTTCCACAGTTATATTACTTTGACCTTCCTGATTGAAGTAATGGTATCTGGAAAAGCATGTGTGCTTTGGAGAGGGGAATATGACAGATGTAGAGAAGTGAGTATATTTTTTTTTAAGTGCCTTTTATTTTTAATTGTTTATGGCTGTAAAACAAAGGACGTGGAGTTTACTATGGATCTCCATCCTATTCCTGCACATTCCTTCTCCCTTATGTCCTTCTGTCAGTACCTTGCTGAAGTGGTTTGGAAATGGGCTGCCCAAGCAGCCCTGATGGCTTTGTTCTTCCCTGTTGCAGCCACTGACTTTTCCAGAGAGTGGAGCAACATCATCACTTAGAAGCCCCTACCTTTGTGTGGTACTAACAACTCCAAGACAGTTTTACCCCTGGCAAGGGGACAGTAAGGAGAGGGAACCTGTAATCTCAGATCTCTCTGTGCATGCAGGACTTCTGCCTGGATGGGATTACTTAGGCTGTTCTGCATGTATTTTTCCACTGAAAATTTACTTCAAAAATCACTTTATTGACAAGGTGGACGCAGGACTTTTTCCTCTGAAAGCAGTCGTTAATATTTTGGGGCTTATCTCAAGAGAACCCTCTCGAGGGTACTTTCAAAGCTGTGTCATACCCCAGGTCACTAGGTCAGTCATTGCTGCCACTTTCTGCCCATACCAAGCAGTGAGCTCAGATACATTGCATGGAAATCTGCTCAGCAGAAGCAGTTGCCCTATTTTCATGGTGGGCAGCTGCAGAACTGTGTCTTGACCTGCCAGCAAGGAGACAGTGACAAGAAATATGGGCTGTCACAGAAGCTTGGACAGACCCAGGCAAAAAACTCACAGCCTAGATCCAGACCAAGCTCGGCTGTTTGAATAGCTCAGATGTAGCTTATGGAAATCTCTGGGGAAGGAATTGCTACTGTGTGTATGAGATGTACGGTGTGGGCTGAATGTGCTCAGGACATCTCATCTGGGTCCTCCTAAATGCTTTGGGCAGTGTAACCCTGAGCCCTGAAGTGCATCTCTAGGCAGATTGTTTCCTAATCTCCTGGCTGCTGGGGGTATCTGAGCTCCTGGTCTGAGTCTGGTGGCTGCACCGGGCAGAGCAATTCCAGACAGGAGTGCCGTGGGGCACAGGAGGAACATGCGGAGGCCAACCATGGTATTTTTATTGGAAAATCCTTGGATCTCTGTACTCTGTATGTTGTCTAATTTGTTCCTCTAGTTGAAGCTGTTGCTTTGACTTTGGCCATTTTAACATTTAATTCTCTAGATGCTGCCTCTAGATTTTGAGACTGTCACGCTGGAGAAAATGGCTTTTTATTCCAGTGCAATGCTTGGAATAAATCAGTCCAGTGGGTCTGGACTTATCTGAAAATAGTTTTTGCTTCAGTAGCCCCATACTGGCTCATATATGGAGCATCTCATTTGATTCAAAAGATGTGTCAGTCCCTAATGCTCTCATCCATCATTTCTTTAAACTACAAAACCCCCATTAACCCAAAGTTAAGTCTCTGTTAAGGCCATGACAGCAAGAGACATAAAAAGTTAATGGTGAAACTCATAGCTGTCTTTGCTCTTCTTTAGCCAACTCTGGGGCTTTTTATCCCTGTTCCACAGCAAGAAAGCAGAAGGAAGGTAATGGTTTCATACATCTGTGGGAGAAGTCCTTTGCAGGTGTTTTTGTGTTATTTTAAATAACATTGCGATGAAATGATCTGCATATTCCATAGTATGTGTGGAATTGAGGCAAAATTCACTGAAGGGCTAGCAGGAATTGTGTGCTCATTTGGTTTTACTGTTGCCTGTTTTTATTCTGATGAATTTTGACATCTTAGAGTACAGACTATGGCATATTTTTAATATACTGTCTGTAGAGCAAACTACAGATTAGGCTTTAAAAGCCCTAGCACATTTGAAATGGTTTAACGTATATTTATGGATAGTCTCATGAAGATATTTAAGCCTTGAAGGTAATTTTCCCCTCCCCCCTTTTTCCTGCAAATCAATTCTGTGTACAGATGCTGCAACCATTTGCTCTTTTCCAAGTGTGGGGTTGATCAAACCTTAATATGTCTTCAGTAGTGGATGCACAATTTGAAAGCTGCAAGACAATATTGGAGTGAATTTGACTTGTTTCTCATGGGTCAGATTTAGATCTAAGGGGTTTTACACTGAAACTTCTGGTCTCCATCAGTGACTATTAGAAAATATAAGTATTTACTGATTTGACTCACTACACTGTTTCCTTTCATGTTTTTATAATAATATGAAGCAGAAAGTATTCCCTCTTTCAGAGAGCAGAAGAGTCTGCACACCAATAATCCCTTCAGTTGGTTGTTTCCTTAATTTTCTTTTGGGCAGTCTCATATTTTCCCTTGCCTTCAGAGGTACATAGCAGACTTTATGCTTTGTTGCAGCCCTGAAGTTTTCTTCCATTTTTAAGGTTTCTAGCTGGAGGTCTTTCCCCGTCTCTGAAATGCTTTTTGGAGTCCTGAAGTGCCGTGGTTGGGTGACTGTTGTTAGAAATGTCTAGCTGTAGCTTTTTACTGTATTTTTCTTCAGATTCATCTCAAAGATGTATTGTTAATGCAGTACTGATTTCAACATGCTTTGAACTTGACCTTTTTGTTATTGGATAATGTGGATGGAGTTATCAGATAATTATTACAGATGGACTGAAATCTATCTGTTAATCAGAGGGCAATTAAATGCATCATTCTTTCTGGTATTTTAGACGGAGGCTGACTTTATTATGAATGCATTTTTATTTTCATAGACATCACATTATGTTCTTATTTATGAATTCTATATGACTTGAACTGATGCTCTTTGGCAGTTAAGAGAAAAATCAAGTGCTTTGCTGAAGAAGCTGAACATGGAACACTGAGGATGGAGCTGTCCCTGCAGTGGTGATGCCATAAACCCAACATGTCCCTCCTCTGAACCAAATGCAGATAATATTTCACTAGGGTAACCACTGCCTAAAGCTGCCCTGAGCACACGGACCTGAGAAGTCCTGGAAACCATGCTCGCTGCAGGGTAGGCGGAAAGAGGGCTCTGGGTGTCAGCTGTGATTTCATGGAGAAAAGCAGCTTGTTAGACACAGACATCAGCTGGGAGTGGAAATTTCAGGAGAGACCTGTTGTTCCACAGATGTCTTTAAAGTGCATTGGTTAAAGAATGCTTGTGTACTAGAGCGAAGGTCATCTTCAGCAGCCTCCCTTGGTTTAAGGGAGAGTCATGGGGTGAAAAAGAAAAAGGATTTTTTGAAGACCTTGTCAACAGTGCTCTGAATCCTCTTTGTGCTGGCAGATGTGGAGATACAGAGTGTCTCAGATGCAGGGTGTGTGTCCACCTTCAACATCTGTTACCAGTTCTCATTGCCTCCTGAAAGGATGCCTCCATCCATGCCCTGGGTTGTGCCCTAACTGGTACCCTGTAGGTGATGCCTGCTCTTACAGCACATGAACCAGTTCAAGAAAGTTCCAAGTTCAGCTGCTGCCATTTCAGTCCAGAAGATCCCCAAATCTGGTGTTTTTGGTATTGAGGAGCAGCCTCCTCTACCTGATCTAACCAAGATGCTCTTCAGTAAGGTAGTCTCCTTGATATACTTCTTTCCCTTCATATTTCAATTTAGGACTGATTTTATCAGAAATGTGGTATTATTTCCTGCTTGTACATCTTTCTACGGTAAACAGACTGAATATGGAAATCCGTTGATGGCCTTTTCCAAAGAGGATTATTGTAATGCTACTGGTGTTTACAGTTACAGCCACAAACCACCTATTCATGGCTCCTTTTGAACTCCATCCAATCATACAGAAACACCTTTAGTGTCTCCTAAACCTAAATTCATTTTGGTGTGATGTTCCCCTAGTTTCTGAAGTGCAGCCCTGCTTCTTGGTCTGGAGTTCACAGCCCATGGAGTCTCCACTCCCAAAAGGTACTGCCTGTAAATAGTTTTAAAGAAAGAAACTGACAGGAGACTTGGCAGCTGGTAACAAGATAGCCATTTGTTACTTCTAATGGGCAGAGTACAAAGAATTAATTTAAGCTACCATACAGTTTACTACAACTTCTAAATATTGGCAGACTATAGAAATATTGCTACTGATGAACTGGGAAATGTTTTGGTACAAAGTTTTGGCTGACCATGTTAATTTTATGTGGCATGGCAGAGGAGAAATATAAAGAGTAAGAGTAAAGAGCCATTTAAGGCTGCCCATTACTGATCATAGAGGCTCTGTTCTCGCACTGGCCATTCCTGGTTGTAACTGGTGATGGTGAGAATAAGTCTAAAACCATGGAAACAGCACAAAAAACACATTAGAGGGTGAACCACAACCACCAGCTCATCTGAGTCCTGTGTTTAGACTAGTCAAACTGGTACTGTTCCAGTGGTAGCAACTTAAGTTTCAGAAGACAGAGCATCCCCAGGAGTGAAGTGTGACTTGCCAGGTGGTACAGTCCACCCCTGACTGCCCATGGATGACTTCTCACTGTGCTGATGGCAGCAGTGTCACCAAAGCCCTGCTCTGCCCAGCAGTGTCTCGAGTAGCTCCAGTTTCCTGCACGTCTGCTTGCAAGTTTGCTAAATGTGAAAATCTGCTAAATATGTTTGCGTTGCTTAACTTGCATGTTTTTTGCTGTCCATGTGTTCAGCTTATTAGTGTTGTCTTAGCCTGGCTGATGAGTTACACAGAGAATATATTTTTAATATGGTGGAAACAAAACAAACTGCTTTTTATAGGAGGTGCAGAGGTGGTGGTAAGGGAGATCTACTAATCTTATTATTTTTTTTTTTTTCCATACAATAATGAAAAAAATCCATTCTCTGCTCAGGAAACCATTAAAAAAAACAACAACCCACTAATTTGAAATGTTTCTACTGACACAAAGTGCATTTTCAGTGTAAATGAGACAGTCCCTGCATTTCTTCCATTAGTTTAACAGTCAAAAACCATGCAGCAGTTTTATTTCATCCTTTCCCTCCTTAGCCATTGGCTGGATCCAGCCCTGGCCACAGGACTATATTAACACTGTGGCATCGACTGTGATGTGAAACAAATGAAAACTACTGACAATAGAAGAATAGGTCAGTAACTAGAAAATCCTATTTAATAGAAATGTCTTCACTGCTGAATTTGCCTTGCAAGGTTGCTGATGTGCTCTGGAAGTCAGACATTGCTGGAGTTTGTTTTGGGGAGTTTTGAGTTTTTATTTGTCTTCTGAGTTTTGAGCCATCAAGTATCACACTTCTCCAAGCACAAGACTTAGAAACCTTTTATTGTAATAGCCTGGCAACTGAAATTTCCACATTATAGCATGACTCCAGGCAGTGGTGATACAGAAGAAAATGTTCCCTCTGACGTGTCAGTAAGAGTTCTGCTATTTCATTCCTGTCTAATTTTTGATCATCCTAAGGCATCTGAGAGACCTTGCCTCTAGGAATAATTCTGTCTTCCAACAGTGGAAAGGTTTGCTTCTTGTTCTTTTGAGTCCCTCAGCTGCTTTACCATGGATGATAATATTGAACCAGAAAGCAACTTCATCAGAGATCTCCTTGAGAAATCCTCAGGATGACTGAAAAGGGATTTGTTGGAAAACATTCAGTAGCATCACCACTGCTTTTGCTGCTGTGGTAAAATGAGGATGAGTCTGTGCTGTTCTCATTAAGGAATGGTGTGAAAAGTCTGGAATACAGTCCAGGTATAAAGGGATTACAAACTACGCTGACTTCAGGCCTATTAACAGTTTCCCTCTGACTTCAGTTTCCTCCTCTGTGACTTTGAGAATACGTTAGACAGTGGCTGGAGTTCAAGTTACAGACACAAAGTGTAACTGAATGTCATTGGAGATGTGTGTTGGAAAGAAAATCCAAGCCTGCTTTACTTCATGGAATTAGATAGTTTGAGGATTATTTCTTCCTAAATGGCCCAGAGCAAGTGATAATTTTTCTGGGCTGTGATGAAGGGGATGCAGTGTCCAGGTAAGTTCTGCCACATTTTCACATTTCTGCTAGCCACTATTTATTACTCTGTAGAGGAATGTCAGGCTACGTTTGGGAATATTTGCCACCAGCCTCGAAACACATGCAGACGTGCTGTGAAATGAATAGCTGGTGCACACTGAACAGGAGAGGGCACTGGCACTCCAGCAGCGGTGCCGGGGCTCAGCACCCTGCCGCAGCACGCTCTCTGCAAATGCGTCGGCTGTGCAGGACAAGCACCCAAGGTTTGATTTATTGCACCTCAGTGCACACTCTCTTCATCTTACTTGCTTAATATAAGGCAAGAGCCTAAAAAAAGTGAGTGAAGGAACTGCATTTGTTGTCTGTATATGTCCGGAGGTAGGGAAATCAAGGGTTGGGGCTAACTTGCACCAGCTGAGAATCTGCCCGTTTCTGTTTAGCATAGGCACATTCATCTGCTGTTGTCTGGTGGTATGGCTCCTCTGAGTTTTTTGAAAAGCTCTAATTTAGTGTTTCTATCTGTTTTGCACCTGCATTAGGCATTTAATACAGAAGCTAATTTGACATTGTGACATTTGTGTTGTCCAAGGGAACCTCAGGAAGTCACTGATTCTCCTGAGGCTGTAAAGATGTGCGGTCCTTCACCCTGAGAGGCAGCATTTGCTGCTTCTCCACCTCCCCGTTCAGCCATCAGAAACTATGAAATACTGAATTTTATTCCAGCTTCACAGCATTAACAAACAAAGCTGCAAAGCCATTAGCACATGCACCCTAACAAGCAGGCAAAGTGTGCTTGGTCAGGATTTGTCCCTCTGGCTGCAGTCCTGCCATCTGCCAGCTCCACTGGTGATGCTGGTGAAGGGCTCCTTGCCCTGAGTCAAAACACTGGGCACAGAACCTCATTTTTCTTAATTTCCATCCTTGTTGGCCTTTTTGCTCAGCACATGTAAAGTGCCTGTAGTGTCAGAAAGGACCAAGTCCTGTTTGTTTTCCACTCTAATACATCTTAATTAGACTAAAAGTAAAGATCTAGTGAAGCTGTCAGCATAATTATGGGCTTCCATCCCAACCTGAAGCCTCCAAGGAGGTCTGATGCTGAAGGAGGAATGGGCTGGCTGTGGTTCAGTGAAGGGGAGGGGTTGTTTTGAACCAAGACCCAGCTTCTCAGCTCCCTGGTCCCATCAAAGTGTGGCAGAGGGATGGGAGATGAGACAGGTGGCAGCAGACTGTTCCTTTCTCTTCCAAATCCCTTTGAAATTTGTTCCTGCACCACATGAAGGTTTGCAGACAGCAAAGCAGAAAGTGTGTCCGACTGTGTTGGAGAGGAATATATCTAGAAACATGAAAAATAGGAATGGAAAATGGTTTATTTGCATTATTCACCAGCTTGTATGATTTATGTTGCTGTATCACTTCTGTATCACTGTGTAAGTCCCCCCAAAATAATTGTGCTTCTGGAGGGTGACTTTATATTGCTGCAGCCTGTCTTTTATATAGTCTCTTTACATGAGATCTTGCTTGGCTATTTCATTGCTGCTTGGTTTAAATGATGAGTATGTCAGGTTGGGCTTTGACATGGATCCACAAACCTCAGTGACCTTTGTGGCACCACCTTGTCCTCAGGCTCACCTAAACCAGAAGGCACCTTCTGGTCAGCCAAGGCCCGCTTGGGTCTTGCACAAGTGTGTTTAAGAGGTCACTGCTATCCAGTGATGTTCTTGATGAGCTGTGGAGCAGCTGGTCTTTCTGGAGGTATTTATCTCATCAGTCTTGATGTGCTCCTGCTTTGTGTCAAGGGCACAGGGATCACCTGGGGACAGTTAGCTCATCTGTGGGTGGAAAAGGGAGGCTATAATGTTCTGACTCATCTCCTAAACCTGTTCTGAGGGTATCTTCCATTTGTCCCTCACTATTACAGGCACAACCCCAGTTCAACAAGAAACCCCTTGTGTGGGTTTTCCCCAGCTCTGGCTGTCCTCAGCAATCTGCAGTTCCACACAGCAACAGCGCTTGGTGTAAGGGAAGCCTAACAAGTTAGGAGACATTTCTTGCATCTCTTTACAGACCCCAAGTTTTTCAGCCTGCAGGTACTTGTTTGCCTCCTTGATACAGGCGAAAGGAGAGGTGTGTGGCGTTTGGTTCCCTGTTGCTGTTTGGCAGGTTCGTGGGAGCACCATCTCAGGGCAGTCCCTTCTTGCTACTCCAAATGCTGCCTGGTGCTTCTACTATATATTTCTTTTTATTCATGAGACAAGCAAAACTTCCAGCTTGTCTAAATCTGCTTGTAGAACCTATTCCTTCTAATCTCTTTCCACTGGCAAGATATGCAAGAAAAACCCACATAATGTACTTGCAGGTTCTCATTCAGGTTCGGTTGTGCCTCCTCTAATGAGGGTCTGCCTGGAAACCCAGCCGCAGTGTCCATCTGAAACATGTGAACGCTTAAAGCCTCGGAAAAAATAACCAAAAATGTTTCTCTTTGACGATGCATAAATATTCAAATGCTAAACTAAAAGGGCTCTCAATTCATCCTACAAGCCATTTGAGAGCATTGCTCATTCAGTCACAGGAGTATTTTAGTACTTAATAAAAAAGCCACAAAACATCTGCAGTCTGCAAAGAGCTGTTCTGAAAAGCATCTTGTAGGCATTCTGTGATGCGTCCCCAAAGGACTTATTACCTCCAGTTGGCTGACTTGCAGCAAGTTCTCCTTCCTTCGTCTAGATGGCACTCTGCAGTCTGAAAAAGCCCTTCACCGATTAATGTGGAGAACAAACTTTCTGCAATCACAGCAGAGAGCCTGGATTTTTAGTTTTAATTTTGTCAAACTGGTTACCTGAATGGGCAGGAAAGGAAAGGGAGGAGAGGATGGGGAAAAAGTGACATCAATGGAATTTTTTTTAGGGTTTATGAGCTCTGTGAAATTAGAGAAAAAAGTATTTTCTCCTGGAACAGGTGCTGGTCCCATACCGTTCCCTTGATAAATACATGCTGCGAATTTCAGAAAGCTGGTGCACAGTTGGATCTGCTTCTCTTATCCTTCAGGAACCTGTTCCACCACTCACACACCGATTTCTTGTCCTCGTAGGCTGTCCTACATCTGAACCTTTCTGATACAGAATACTTGGCCCATCCAAGATCGTTTGCTCTCTTCCTCAGGTCCCTACATGTCATGCAGCCCAGTCTTCAAAGGCTTGCAAGTAAGCCCAGCAGGTTAACAAACGAGGCAGAATGCTTACTGTTTACATCCTGGTATACTGCAGAAAGCAGTGCTGCTAGGACAGTGCTTTCTTCCTTTTTAAGGCAAATTTCTTGCCCTTTTTGAGTTCATTTTTTTCTGGCTATTCTAAGACAGCAAGGGGAATGACTGGGGGACCAAATACAAAGTAGAATGTAACAAAGGCTGTTTGTGGAGGATGAGAAAGGGACATATGGGACATGCTGCAATGACCAGGAGAAGGTGCAGTGAGATGGAAGTAAGAAGAGCAAGGGAGGCTCTTGTAACAGCTATGTGCATTTTAAAACTGTATTAAAATGCCTGGATCCCCAGTGGAAGCAGAACACTGCTACTGCCATCCTTCTGATGGTCTGAGCTCATGACACAGATGCAATTTAGACAGATAATTTCAAGCAGCCTTAATTTTTGGCTGAGCAGATGTCCAGGGGTGCCCAGGGTACATATGCCACCTGTATATGTGGTTCCTCCTAAGGCTTGCTATAAAATTGTGGAATTTATTGGTCTAAATAGAAGGAAAGGTGAATATATTGTATGACTTCCTGGTGATTTCCTTACCTTAGCATATGTTGGTGAAGGGAATTTTTGTCCATCCATGTGGCCCTTGCCTGATAGGGAAACTGTGGTTGAGCATTCAGCTGAGCATTTGCTAAATCTGGTGCAAGACTGTCAGGGGCCTTTGCTCAGAGCAAGACTGCTCCTAATTGAAGACATCAGTGCTGGAGATGGTGTCTGGGGACACTTAATTGAGGTATTTCACTGCAAGTCTCCTGGGGCTGCTTTAAGTGAGCTCTCTGACCACTGGTGACTCGTTTAGCTTTCACCATGCGCTCAGATCTCCCTGAGCCCCTGGGGGAGCTGCCTTCCTCTGTGCTGTAGAGCACAGAGCAGGCCATGGCCTCATCCCAGTAAAAATCCCCAGGATACCCAGACTTTTCAGGAGGCAGCGTTTTGCTGGGTGGCAATTATCAGAGGAGCAATAGGTTTGTCAATCCCATATCCATTTTCACCAGCTTGAGGTTCTGCCTCTGGCGGCCCCTATGTGCTGTCTGGGGATGGTGATGTGGTGGCTCACCCAGTCCTCTTCCAGCTTCCTCCAGCTCCCTGCCTGTGGTCTTACTCATCTCTGGCATGACCGTGTGTGTGTCTGGATGTGTTTCCTGGAGTTACCTTTGCCCCTAAACGCTGTGCCTCTAGTGCGGGTGGTGTCTTGAGTCCAGCTGCTTCATGCTAATTTGTTCTGGTTTAGCTTGCAAAACCCACATGCCTTCTTTGTTTCTGCATTTCCCTTGATGTTTGTCACCTGCCTGGGGCTAACGAGAGCTCTGGCGTAGGGTTTTGTAAAGCTGCTGCCCTGTCCTTTAAATCCCTGCCCTTGAGGTCCATTACTGCGAAGGTAGAAGTTGTGCCAATTGGAAGACAAAAATAAAATTGCATAATGTTTTAAGGTTTGACATACTCTGCCTACTTCTTGTGTCTGTCAGTTGATGATGTGACAAAAGAAAACCTAAATACGTGCATGCATATGGCCATCCTGGCTGCTCTCTCCCTGTCCCTGTCCTTGTCCCCTTCCATTGGTCCCTTCCACAAAGTGCTTCCTTTTGGGCAGTGCTTTGACTTGCAGCTCAGAGCCTCACCCGTGTGCTCCTAAAATTGATAGCTAGTCCAAACACCACAGCTGATGGTGGGCTCATGTGGACCCACTTTCTTCAGAGTTGCTTGATGCTGGTTTGGACAGTTTTTACATCTCATCTCTGGCTGCTACACCCTATTTTCCAAGCTGCTTGAGGGCTGTCTGCCTCGCAGGGATGGTGGCAGGAGAAGAGTTCTGGGCATGGTCTGAGCAGGTTGTCACTTGTCACAGGGGCTGGGAGGTGTGACTGGATGGACCACAGGGTTGCTCATGCAGGATGTGAGTAACCTGAAGGAGCTGTCCTGATGCAGAGCAATTGGGGAGTGAGTAAGAGGTGACCTGGTCATGCTGTCATGGAGCACCAAAAATAACTCCAGGCTCGGCAGAGGTGCAGCTGACAGGGCAAGAGGAGGAATTTCAGGCTTTTGGCAGTGTGTGGGGTGGCAGGGCTCCAGGTTATGAGCTGGAGCAGACTTTGAGCCTGTGCTGCTTCTGGAGCAGAAATAATTGTCGTGGATGTCCACCATGCCAGCAACACCCCTGCTGGGTGCAGGGAGTGTCAGCCTGCGATCTGCCATAGTGAAGCCCATCTGGGGCCCGGCAGCAAGATTCGTGCTTTCTGGGTATTCCTGTGGGACCTTGTGGCGTGTACCAGAATATTTTAAAGGCAGAAATTGTATCATGAAAAGATGAGGCATTTAGTCATGCTTTTTTCTCCTCCTTCTTCCCCATTTCTCCTGGAAGGCTGTCTCTGTTACTGATAGGATCTTTTTGATGTTTCTCTATTCAGAAGAACAAGTTTATTCCAACCTTTCTGATGATTGTGCCATCCTCAGGTAAGAATCAGCCTTGAGAAAATTACAGGCAACCAAGTAGAATTGTTATCACTTTCAGCACACATTTCCCCCCTCTATTCTGGGTTTCTTCTGAATGACGTGTTTAATTCATGGTTCTTCATGAATTCATATAATTGATTAAAAAAAAACCCCACCACAAATGCTTATCAACAATGTTATTGTTCTCTAAAGGTCCTGTCTTGGGAAGGGGCGGACCAAAGTGGGATGAAGGGTGGTTGTTGCAGAAGTCCTTAGTGGTTTCTCCTGATGTGGTGGCTGTCTGGGGCGGAGGGGCTGTCCTGATAACGAAGCTGTGTGGTGGTTCCCAGCTATGGTCTGCTTCCTGAAGTACTGTGATTGAAACAGAGTTTCAGTGCCTAATCTGGAACCATTTGGAAAACCTGTCCCAAATTTTTTAAGTAAAAACCTTAAAATTCTGTTCTGAAACAGCGGTCCAAAAGTGGTCAAAATCGAGAACAATTTAATGTGCAACTTTTTTCTCTGAGCAATTTTTTATGTGACCCATGAAGAAAGTGGGCAGCTGCCTAGGAAATTTGCATAACTCTTCCTTATCCTGCTCTGTGCTTGATGGTGCTGAGGTCAAAAATCCATTTTTTCCCCCTTAAATCAACATGTTACAGAAGTATCAGTGTAATCAGTGCGTCTTAACTGCTAAGCGGATGCTGCTGTCAGTGTCAGCTGAAGGGAAAGATTACGATGGCCCTTGGCTCCCCCAGCGAGGGCAGAAAGCTGGGGGCTTGCTCGTGCCCTCGCTGGGGCTGGCAGTGGGCTGCCACGGGCTGACAGCTCCAGCCCTTCCTCCTCCTCCGGGTTTGTTCAGGGGCTGCCCTCACTCTGCTCTGCTGCCTTCCTTCCCGTCCCTGTGACCATTCTTACGTGCTTTGTCCGTACAAGGAATATCTTGGACTACTGTGTGCAAAACACGTCTTAATTTGTGCTAATTATTCCAGTGTGCAACTTGATTGTTAGGAGCTTGGTCTGCTGGCAAGCCTGTCTCTGGCCTGTCTTTGCATACAACAATCGTTATGTTTTATCTTAAATAGAGCAAGGGGTGCAGGGCTAGCGCAGGGAGGAGGCAGTGGGTCCTCCAGAGGGTTTTCAGGATGCGATAAGTGCACGTACGGTGGAAGATGCAGCGGCTGTAGAACCACCAGCTTTTACCCTCCCTTTTTAATGGAAGTTTTACTTGAGAAAGCTTTAGTTAACATCATCCTAAAGTTTATTTCCATTTTGTTTATTTTTGAAATAAAGAGGCTATAAAGCTCCTGGCTGGGCTTTGCAGTTTTGCTGGCTGGGGAAGAGAGGTGAGCTGGCTGCTGATCTCCTGTGGGGATGCTCCTGGCGCTGCTCAGCCTGTTTCAGCCGGCAGCGCCTTGCAGCCTGACCTACCTATGGCTGTGACTCATCTGCTGCTGCTTTGGGGCAGGTGAGGATGCAAGGTGCACTCTTACATCCTCAGGAGTTGTATCTACAGTGTGCAACACTTCATGCAGGACCCCTGGTGCGTGGGTTCCCTGCCAGCATTTATTTCCTGAGCCATTTGGGTTTCCTTTGTTTCCTGAGCTGCTGATGCCCAAGCCTGTACATGACTGAGTATACTCTTGCCAAAGTCCTTGTTAATAAAGAAATGATGAAGCCATGTTTTGGTTACAGGGCTGAGGCAGATGCTGCTGCCCTTGCTGGTGACCTGAGCGTGTTCATGGGGTTGGAGCAGCAGTCAGGGACCTGGGGCTGTGGCTGGGCAGTGCTGGCATACGGGGACTTGAACATCCCTGGTCCAAAATGTAGCACCAGGACAAAACTGCAACACTGCCAGGCAGGAGCTCAGTGTCACCTGGGGGCATCTTGGAGCAACAGAAGGGACCTGGAGTGGATGCTGTAGCAGATATTTCACTTACATCAAACAGGCCCAAGCAGAATGCGTGCACTTGGCCTCTGTGTTAGGCATGGGGCTGGCTGTGCTGCCTGAAGCCAGGAAACGTGACCGGCAGCAGGTAGGAGGGCAGTGATTTTATGTTCTCATGGCAAACTTGGCTGACAGCTACCCTGTTGACCCCCCTCCAGTTGTACTGGTGACTACTGGTCTTGATCCTGACCATTTGGCTTTCTAAGGAAAGATTTTTTGGGGGGTCAGATTTTGGGAATCTGTTTGGATTTCAGGCACGTCTAGCAGTACAGCACGCAATGCATGTGAGCCTATGTCTCAGGGTCTGCTGTGTGGTGCATGTGGCCAGAGGAGCTTCCAGCCTCCGAGCACACTTTCTTCACCCAGTTTATTACAAAAATCTGTTCAAATGGAAACAAATATTGATGAAATGCTTATATGCTGAGACTTTGCACAGCCTTCTCTTTGCTCCTCTTATCTTGGCTGGATCAGTCACTCCCTGAAATGATGTCAACGTACAAGCACACCTGAGTGCACTTTGTTGTTAAAGGTCTTTTTCAGCGATGCCAAATTTGTGCCATCTGAGTTGCATGTCATGCAAGCTTCTACTGAAGCAAGAGGGAGGCTCTTGGGTGGCAGTGCTCAGTCTCGGGGATCTCGAGGTTTGCTCCCGAGCAGCAGCGTCCCACACTCGTGGTGCATCAGCACCATTGGCCATGCTGTGAATGGATTCAACTTAAAAATAAAACAGAACAAAGGTTTCCTGGAGGACAGGTCAGGTCAGGAGTGATGGGAGCAGAGGTGGATGGGAACAGCTACTGCGAAGCCAAGTTTGTGGGGGCTGGCAGGTGAGGAGAGAGGGTTTTTTCCCTTTTCAGACTGTTAACACAATATCAAAGTGCCACTTTTTATCCTTAAGCATTTTGACAGAGCAACATGTCTGATGGCATCAACCTGCATCACCAGGGATGTGCTGCAGATTCACAGTGCTCCTTGAAATGTATTGTTCTAGAAACATCTTTTTCTCTAAGGTTAATTGTTTTTAGTCAACTAGCATTATGGATTTTGTTCTATATATTTCAGTGTTCTTAGTAATTCTGAAAAAGAAAAAACTATAAAGTTATTTTTTTGGTTTTTCTTAATAGGCAGCACTGGCACACAATAGGCTCTGATTTACGAGTGTTCATGTAAATGCAGCATTTGGGTCCTCAGGCTGAGCCCAGCACCGTGTTAGGATGCTTGGACCCTAATCCCTTGTGCAGGCTGGAGCTGGGTTTGCTGGTTTTGTTATTCTTCCATTTCCTTACCTGGAATTAGGGGAATGCTTAGAGTTACAAGCCTATGAATAAAGCTAAATCAAATAATAAAGTATTTCATTCCAGACGGAGAGCATCCACACAAGAATAACTGCTCCAGAATAATTTATCACACAGGTGATCTATTTTAACCAGAAAAAAAATGAATAGAGCTTTGGGAGTCGAGCACGGCTCCTGAAAACACATGAATCCCAGGTCACAATAGGCTCTTTAAGAGCTACAGAAATGATAGCGCTGGTTTTTGGTAACGGCACATAATGATCCCAGCTATGCATGCATGTAATATATTTATACTTCAGACACATATATTCCAATTTTTATTTCTGTAATATAAGGATTCCAATTTGCTACTGTGCACTTTAATTAAGAACTCTGACTTGTATTTTTTAGGAAAGAAATAATATGATAGGAAGGTGGTAATTTATCAAAAAAGACTGGCGAATTTATGATAGGAACAGGGAGATAATAGGATTTCTGAGACTGTACGGATGCTCTTTGAGGTGATTTAAGAGGACAAGCTACGCAGGAACTTCAGTGAAAGAGTTCTCTTCTCCCTGAGATTGTTTTAAACCTAATCTATTTGCACTTCTCTCTTATTTTATGGATGCACACGGATTCTTAAGTGAACGCTGATTTTTTTAGAACATTTTTTGTATCAAGTCTTTTCTGCGTGGAAAAGGTCTCATGCTGCAAGCCTCTGTTAATGCCTGCAATATCTTCTTTTGCAGTGCCAGTGTGTGTATGGTTTTTAAAATCTTTCTATCAAATTCCAGGCTTGAATTAAAACTGCTGTTATGATACCTCCCCCTTTGCAACCTCGCCTCATCACTCTGGAGGTCTGTCGCATTCTTTTCCTCCTTGTAATCAGGCCATGTGGTGGGTCCTACCAGCTACCGAACGCTCTAGGTGTGATTTAAGTGCTTGTGACACTTTGGAAAGCACAACAGTCACGTGAGTGGAGGTGGTAGCTCATTTCTGTATAATTAGGTGTAAAGGCTTGATGAGTCCTTCTGTGTTCCCCTTGTGTGTGATAACTTGACCCGGGTGGACTTGCTAATGAATAAAAGAATATTTCTGCCTACAACCCAGCTCTTCATTAAGTTGCTTTTGCTGTGTGATTACGGGTTTCTCTAAAGCAATCTGCGGTGACTCAGTAAGGCTTTCCACTACAGGAGGCTGCTGCAATTTCTTTTTTGACCTGTTTGTCCCCATAGTGTGGTCACTGTGCACAGCGGCTGTCGGTGGAGGCAGTGGTTGCTGGTTTACTGCACCGCACCCTGTGATGGTCTCAGCAGGGACGTACAGCAACCCCCCGTCTTTGTGCTGCGCACGAGTCCCCTTACAGGAATAAAACCCGAATGACCTCAGTATCCTCCCTACTGGAAATGGCTCGGGCGGCCAAAGCAGGTGCCTCCAGCAGTACGTGCGGTGGCAGCAGGGCTCTGCCTCACAGGTTTTGGCTTGGGTGGGCGCTTGACTAGCGCAAAGTGGGCTGAGGTTAGTGGCACAGGGATGCTCCCGATGGAAGCAGCCACGTGTGCCTGTACCCTCCCCTGATGAGCACGGCATTTGCAGGTGTTGTCTCTGCATTCATTGGAAGAAAACCACATGTACCTTGTTCTGTTGAAAATAATGGTGCCTCATAAGCACTGACATGGGTTAGTAAGCAGTGATGTTGTGATTAAAATTTTGCTTATGGGCAAAAAGGAAAATCACCTTTATACAGATATGTGTATATATTTACAGACAGAAAAAGCCAAGAATATTATTTTTATACCATTGACATCTTAATCTTATTCAAGAATAATTACTAGTCTAGACTTCATCATTAGAGGAAAAGTTTTAGATAGGAATAACATAGTTAAAATTGTTCTACACATCCCAGTTTCTGTCCCTTTTCCTGACGTTGTGCTCACATGGCCTGTGCTCCTCTGGGTCCTGGGGTCGGTGGCTGCAGTGCCGTGGTCACCTGCCATGGCTATGATGTTCATCTGCCTCCTTTCAAGACGCCATACAACACGGTACCATATAAAGGTGAGAAAAGGCAAACTGGTGATGGTGTGTAGAGGGTGGCTCACGCCGGCAGGCAGTGGCAGAGCTAGAAGCACACCCCACGCACCCACCTGGGGCTGCCCTGAGGAGCCCTTAGCGCAGTGCGTGAATGCTCTGGGCAGCAGGGCTGAGGACTGGCCACGTTCTCCTTGAAGTCTTCCAACTGCTGCTCTCCTCATTTTCGGTACTGTAAAGGGATGCTGGAGCACATGGGACAGAGATGGGGCAGCAGGGGAGGTGATACGAGCACAGCTCTGTGGTTTCTCACCTGCAGGACACCCAGAGCCTCCCGTGTGTGGGTGTCCAAGCTGGAAGGTGGGCTCCAACTTCTGCCTGAGTGCTGGCATTTTCTCTGCATGTCACCCAAGCTTTTTGCTAAGCTTCTTAGAGCTGCTCATATCCCAGGGCTGTGCTTCCGATGACTACTTGCCCTCTGCTTTAAAATATTTACTTCATTTACTACTTCTGCAATGTATTCATTCTGGCTAGGCTAAGAGCTGTGTGCTATCAGAGTTTCTTCCTCTGGGACATAATTGTAGACTGCAGCTGAATTACCCCTGTCACCACTTGGGAAAAGAGCACAGGCTGAGATTTGAAAGCCTCTTACTATAAGGCAAGTTTTCCAGAGTCTTGTCTGAATCCTTCATACGTGTTCAAGACTATCCTTAAAATATGGTGACCAGAGCTGCTCACAGCTTTTAGTAATGGTTTCTTGGACTTCAGATACCGAAATACCACCGCTTCCCTCAGCCGGCTGGTTTATCTCCTGTGTCTGTGTCCCTGGATTGCTTCGACCCTCTTAGTAACAGCTTCCCGTTAGGAGTGTGTGTGGCTGGCTCTATGCAAACCTTCCCATTTCTTTTTCTTAATTGCTGACGACAAAAATCCTGTCTTCTCTGTTGTTAGAGTGACCTGCGTACGTGGTGCTGAGGTAGGTGACGTGCCAGTTACGGCTATTCAGAGCACTTTGCTCGAATGAACTGGTGTCACCGAGCTTTCCAGATCTGCCCCCATCGTTAACGCTGTGCCTGGCATGGAATGCTGCCACGCACAAATCGTATCAGCAGTGGTTTCGTGTTTTCCAGATAGCTGGGGACTGTGCTGAATAGGGTTGGGTCAAGGATAGAAACTAATTGGCTAATTATGTTTTTCATGTAGTGCCCATTGGAAAACTATTTTTAAAGTATTTTGGATAACCTTTTTTTTTTATATAAAATATTTTTAGATTGAAAATCTAGTGCTCTTGAAAGTCAGTTTCAGGCTCTTGCACTTCACGCTCCTGTCAAACACAGCTGACACAATTTCAATACCCGATTTGTCTGACACTTAATTTCCCATGGTTGAGGATGACGTGCGCTAATGGTGCCACCACCTTTTCCCACATACTGGTTTATGTGCCATATTGCTCTTCACCAGGTTTTTGCCCAGCACAGATTCAGACTGACCAGACTTTAGTTCCCAGATAGTTTTTTTTTTTTTTTTTTTTTTTTTTTTTTACATTAATGGCTTGTGCTTTTCATCCACTGTCCTCAGATAGATTTTGCTACAGTTTTCAAATGTATTAACATGTTGGTATCAACTATTCAGGGGTCCCCTTGGGCACCTATTCTTCACATTTTTGCTGGGAAGTAATAACACAATCCTGTTTGTTTAGGTAGCTTGTCCTCAGAGAAGGGATTCTGGCCAGAGGTCTGCGTCCCAGCAGCACTGCAAAATGCGCTGTCATTTAAATTACAGCACTCCCACTGGTGACAGCCAGCATCTCGGACCGCTGCCCGCTCTGGGAGTGCTTCTGGAAGGGTTCAGCCCAGGGGGCGAGGGGCCTCCTCACCCAGGAGATGGCTCCTGCTGCGAGGCCAGTAAGTATGGGCTGGCCCTAGGGAGGGGTGGCTCTGCGGTGTCCCTGCCTGCAGGCTCCCAGCTTAACTGTTCCCCAGCTTGTTTTAATAACAGAACAGCTCAGCTGCTCTTCAAGGTCTCTGAACGTGACCGAGGTGCTGACTGCAAATTCTGCTGTAGGTCACCAAACTTCGATAACGGTCTGAAATGCTGGTGCCACCTTCTGGGGCAGTGCAAAGCAGTGCCGTGGGCCGGCCTGGCCCAGCACGCAAAGCGGGGGCCAGGAGCCCGGTGTCTGAAGCTGCGGCAAACAGCTCCAAATCTTAAGAGAGGCGATTTCGCCAGCAGTCCGTTTTGCATGCGTTTAAGCACCTATGGAGAATTATTGCTCCTACAAATAGGAAGGACTGGAGCGGCCCGGTTTGGGTTTCTATTTCAATGCTAATGAGCTTCACTGCCGCTTTCTCAGAGAGAGCGCAAATAATATTGGCTTTTATTCTCCTCCGGGGAGAGCATCTCTCGGTTGCAGGGGGGGAGTGAGCCTCAGCAGGAGCAGGGGGAGCACTTTGCCAGCTCCGAGAACTGCATTCAAGCAGCCTGTGCCTAAAAATATAAAAAGCCACCTTGTCAGTAGGTGCAAAAGCGCTGTTCACAGCCTTGGCTGGCTGTTGCCTGCCTCCTGAGCCTGCAACTGGGCCTGGGCAGAGGCAAAGTGACCGGCCAGGTCGGCAGCACCGGTACCCATCACATGGAGGCAGCAGGAGGGCAGTGCAGCAGGTGAGGAAACAAATGCACAGCCCTCTCCATCACTCGCACCTATAAACTGCAAAAGGTAGAAACTGCTAGCCCTTAGGGCACAGTGCAAGCAGAGAATATTTGGCTTTGCTTCTGCAGCACATGCTGCTGCAGCTGTTTCTGTACCCGGATGCTTAAAAAGGGCTTGATGTGGGTTTGGGGGCTTTGCAAAGCAGTACACCAGTGTTTCAGGAGGGATTTGGCTCAATCTGTCCCTGCTAGGGTCGTGTGTGGGGACACTGTTTGGTTGCTCTGGTTTTCTTCTTCCTTTTGCATAGTCAGATTTTCTGCAGCCTCACAAGCCTCTAAGGATCTTCTGCATGAAGATTACTCATCCCTGGCGTTTCTTATTGCCTAAGCCACCAGGGCATATTCACCCTTCTGCCCATCAGATCACTAAAAAAAAAAAAAAAAAAAAGAGAAAGAGAAACCAAGAACGATAGGTGAAAAGGAAAAGGTTGTTTCTAAAGAGTCCTGCAACTGCTACAGAGCACTCTGCTTACTTGCCAGACCCCTGCAATGCACAGCGAATGTAGAGGTGTCTCATTTTCCAGGGAGAACTGCAAATGATCTGAAAGCCTGTTTCCTCTTGTGTTCACATTTCATCCCAGTGTATTACAGGATTTTGTTCTGGTTTTTTGATGGTCTCCTGGGTAACGTTTTATTACAGTGATAGTGTGGAGTTCTGGTTTGTAATAACGAGATCTATATAAATGATATGGATTCTGCTGCTTCCTGTAAAGCTGCTGCCTGAGAACACTTGAAAGCCTTTTGCAAACATTAATTTCCTATTATTTGGGATAGAGAAGCACCTTGAGGAGTTGCACAGAGCATTGCAACAGTGTGTTGTACTGGCCAGTTGCCTGTAAAAGCCTGTGAATCATGGGTTTCAAATAATTGAGGGGCTTTTTGCACCTAGAGGGAGTCATTTAAATCTTTTTTTTTTTCTTTTTTTTTTTTTTTTTCCTGACACTGAGGTTTTAAAACAGATGCTAGATAGTATGAGACTAAGCATAAATTTCCAAGAGCTGAAGATGCTGTGAGAGGAGCATTGGCCTCAGAGAAGGATGAATGTTGGGAGAAAAGGATGATCACGGCATTTCACAGATTGTAACGTGATGTGCAAAGAGCTGAAGGATGCTGTGACGCCAGAACGTGGTGCTGGGTTGGGCATGAGCACTTGGGCTCAGAGCATTGCCCTCGGTGCTGTGATAATACAGCTTGCCACGCGGTGCTGCCCTGCTCTCGGTGCACATATCATCGGGTACCTGGGCACGGATAAACTTGGCGCTGATGTTGCCTTAAACTGCCTGTGTTGTGGTCAGGAAGAGAGGGGTGAGTTGGGGTGTGCTGCTAACGGCAGTGCTGGGCCGAGTGCCCAGGGGATGGGGAGATGCTCTGCTCACTGTGGAGCAGAGCCTGAAATGCACACATGGCACTGGCAAGTGGAAACGGCAGTGGTGATGAACGGAGTGAAGGTTTAATGGATTTCCTGGAACCGCGCTTTGTAAGGGTCTGGTTATAAGGATTTGCACTGGGTCCACAGAGGTTTTCCAAGCAATGAGGACTGGGTGTTACAGCAATGGCTGTCACTTTACTTGGCTGACCTGCCGTGCTTCCTCCTTTCTGGGAAACATTGAAATGAATATTGTATAAGGGAGAGCGCGGCATAATTGGCTGGAGACAATGTCTGTGTCGTGCTGTTCTGTACAATATCGATCACTCCTAGACCAGCTCTGTGTATCTGAACTCAATCCATTAAGTGGCAGCCCCGTTGGGCAGGTGCCAATCTCTTCATGCTGCAGTGGCTCTCGCTTTGTTTCTGCTGCGCTATGAGCCCCGTAGGCGATCTGCAGCTGTGCCACCCTGGGTGCAGTTGGGGACCCACGGGACCCACCATGCTCCTCCAGCCACCGCCTCCCTGGGTGAGTTGTCTTTGTGCTGCCACCCGTCTCCCTCCTGGCACTGGTGGCTCCTGAGCCCCAGTGATGCTGGGTGGCACTAGTGCTGGCTGCTACGCGATCTTCAGGGCTTGTGAGAGGCTGGAGCTAGATCACAAGGGGAAACCCTGCTCTTCCTATAGGCAGAGGAATTAACAGGAAAAGTCCTTTCCTTCTGCTCCTCATGGTGCATGGCCACATGCTGTTCCTGCACTGCTGACATTAATATCTATATTTGCACGAGTGTCTCTGGATACTACAGGACAGTGCTTCCCTGGGCGGTGGTGGATAACCCAGGCTTAGAAAGGTGCTTGGAAAGGCTTTCCCAAAGTGCTTCAGTGATTCAGCCAGAACAGGTGCCTCCTCACCTAGCACTGTGGCCTGCCAGAGACGAGTCCTGGAGGTTGGGAACCCGAGCAGAGCGATGCGGCGGCTGCCGAGGCACATCTAGATTGCAGCTGGTTTGAGAAGGTAAAAGCCGGGCAGGGTTCTGCAGCTCGGTCCTGCTGGAGCTGTGCCTGGTTGGTACCATGCTGGTGCAGCCACCCAGGGCCACACGCTGCCTCTTGCTCACCGCACAGGCTCGCTGCCGAGCCCTCGGGGGATCAGTGACACAGCAGACTTCTTGATGGCCAGCAAAGTGCCTTATTCCGTCTGTTTTCTTCATTACATTTTACGTCTTAGAGGCTGCTAAGCCTGTGCTCAGAGCAGAGCAGTGCTGCTTTTCCGCCAGTGAAGGGACGCAAAAGAGGAAAGGTCCGCGCTGCTCTCCTCCAGCCTTCTGGTGCCACTCCCCACTTCTCGCTCAGCAGACCGAAATGCACTGCAGCCGTTCCCAAGCACGTGTTTTAAGACTTAACCCAGAAGGTATTACCAGCACTAGTGCATACAGCATGTGCTGACAGGTGTGCTTGGTGGATGCAGCTCAGGGCCGCTCTCACTGCTGCAGGGCTTCAGGCATGCTGCGGAGCAGAGGTGCTCAGCTGCACAGCTCGCTGTGCCCAGCAGCACCGCCTAGCACAGAGCAACCCCACGCTGCAGCTCTTTGGAACTGGGCTCCGACTAGTCCTGCATCTTCATAGATGCACACAATTTATATCTATCTAAATACTTGAGATTTATTTTTTAAATTTAAACAACTTATTCTTATAAAGTGTTCTAGCAGATCCTGTAATAAATTGATCCTTATCGTTCCATTAATCAGGTCCACAAAAACATCCAGCAGTGAGACCTTTTGACCTATTGATTGATTTATAATGCTTTATTAGCAGATGGTGAATCATGAAATCTGCTGTGTGACTGTCAGGTACTGCTGCTGGTTTGTGCTACAAGGGGCTGTGTCAGGGTCAGTGTCTCAGCCTGTGCATTACATACAAAAGGAGTGTGTAAAGGTCTGGGGGAAAAGGACTTTTTTCATGGAGTTAAAGCTCAAATAGAGTGGGAAAAATTCTGTTTTCCTTATCTCACATTATATGTTTTAGATGGATAAGAGCAATATTTTGAGATTTTATAGACTGCTAGTATCAACAGCTGAACTTCTTAAAATAGTCCAGAAGTGGCTAAGAGGCTTGATTATTAACTCCTGCCAAGCTACTGGTGGCCGCAATGGATGCTAGAGCAGGGCCTTGCCTTTGATTTTAAAGGAAAAGCTTGAGCAATTTTTTTTTCCTCATTATTGATTTAATTAGGAATATAATCAACTGAAATAAGATAGCTTTAACCTACTCAGTGTAACTTCCCTCCATGCTTTTCACCTTCCTGTTACCATCACCATCAGGCCACGGGCTGGTCCCATCGGACTCTGTAGGTGTGATCTAATCATCGGCTCTCAGCTGGGGAAGGCGCCCGGCTGCAGCAGCTCTCAGCACCGGTCTTCTTGCTCTCCTCTGGGTTACAGAGCAGGAGGGAGGCTGGTGCCTGAGGCCTGCAGGTGTGCTCCAGCTGCAGCATCTCCCCAGGGCCCCGGGGTTTCACCCAGCTGGGACAGGCTGCGGTGGTTCTCCAAGGCTGATGTCCAATAACAGAAATAGAGACCAAATCACAGCAAGTGAGCCGAGGCCACTGAGAGTCAGAAGCCAGCACAGTTCACATGCCTTTTGGTGTCCCCTGTACAAGCGTTGGCCCAGGGGACCTCTGTGACTTTATGCTGGTAGGTGGCCTAGCACAAGCTGGTTCTTCTGTGTCTGTCCTGTGTTGTCTGTGCCTGGCTGCTGCAGAGCCTTGGCTCTTCAGCACAGGTGCAGTCTGCAGCCATAGCCACAGGCACGAAATGGCGCTGAGCTTCACCAGGGCATTCTTGTAACTCAAGCGAACAGCTAAAACAATCTTAATAAGAGATGGTAGGAGTTATTCTGGGCACCTCAAGCTTCCTGACATGCCACACAGCATGCACATCTATGATATTTCTCCTGTCTCTTGGTTCACTGAAAACACAGATTTAAGGTTTGGGTACATCTCGCCTAAGGTTTGGCATTTCTTGAAGGAAACAGGGTGCTTAATCCCTCTGGGCCGGCTCTGCAGGAAGCAGAGCATGATGCACAGCTGGGTTGTTGCTCAGCCCACCTCGGATTTCTCCCACTCTGTAGTTGGAAATATGCAGTTTGTGGGCTGGGGGCATTTTACACTTCAAGTAAATGCTTCATATTTGGGTGGGATGCATATGTGCTTAGGTATGCAACTGATTTTTTTTACCCCCCTGCCTACGATCTGTTAACATGAAAGGTGTTAATTATAAATTGTGTTTGGTTTTGGCTACAAATAACACTGGTTAACTGTTTTTTTGCTAAGCTGATGAATCTCACGGAGCTGCAAGTGCGTGGGTACAGTGTCCTCCTGTGCCTTGGCGTGGAGGCGGGAGCCAGGAGGGGAGGGAAGTCCAAAAGAGGGTTTCATGGTAAAGCTAGTGGCTTTCTCTGTAGTTGCTTTTCTGCTGGTTTAATTTCCTGAATTGGCCCTTTCTAGGGTAAGATGGGTGGCCAAGCAGGCCCAAAGGCCGCAGCAGGATTATACGTTCCTTTTGGTGACTGACCATGGTTGTACTGGCTCTGTTCCACTGTGAAAGCAGAAGGGAAAATCTTAATCTTCTCACTCCTGATGGGTCATCTTTTAGGGGTATTGTTCCTGTGCTGTTTTGTGCCCCTTTCACTGTGGAGGTGAGGCTGAGATTTAGGAAAAGCAACATCAATGTGTGAATTATTCACAGCGCCCTTCAGCAAGGACAAGCCTCTGTGGAGGAGCATGGGGAAAGACCTCTGGTTAAGTTCTGAGAGCAATCCAAATTTTCACTCATTTCATAAATTTGAGCCTTGGAGAGCCTAAGGTTGAAGTCATTGATCCAAAACTAGATAGTGAGAAGCATGAGCCTGCTCTGAGTAGCTCACGAAGCGGTGAGCTTTAAGTTTCCATTAGGTATGTTTGCTGTACTTCTATTGTCAAAAAATTTGTGTTTATTGGCAATGAAAATGGGAAAAAAATATTCTTCTAGTTTTTCTTCTGACTTGGATAGATTTGGTTTCAAAACCTTAGGATGCAATACAGGAAAGCCTGGGAAGAGAAGATGGAGAAAGGTGCAGAATTACAGCATGGGCTGAGCACTTGGGAAACTCCAGAGTTCAGCTCAGTTCATGAGTCAGTCCGATTTTCTGCGTGACGTTACCCACATTCTTAATTTTTAATCTTCTGAAAAGTAAAAGCACAATCTTAAATGCTTGGCCGAATCATTTAATCTCTGTGCTTGGCTTTTTGCTGGTGAAGTGGTGATAGTGATATTTCATTTTTCCAGTCATTAGATAAAGAAGACTATTTGGCTTGTAGGCTCTTGGAACAGGAATTAGCTGTCACTGTGTGTCCGTGCAGCACCTATAGCATTGCAGTTCTGATCTTGGTGTTCCATAACCCTTTAAAAGAATGATTTTTGCTTAGTTGAATCCTGTATTGGATATTTTACAGTTGGACTTGTCATAACTATCAGCTTTCTTCTCAGTTAAAACGGGTATAAAGTGGTAAAATACAGCAGTGTTTTTTTCTTTTTTCTTTTTTCTTTTCTTTTTATTTTTTAAAATTATTTTTTCTTGTGGACTAATGCAGTTTCCCCCTGCAAATACATCACTTGCTTGAAGCAGGGACTTTTTCTGAACTATAAATGGTGAACCTGTTTTCTTCAAAAGTAAATGAAATCTAACAGTTTGATTATTTGTTTCTCTATTTGCATCCACTTACAGTATGGGATCACAGTAAGCTGCAGATGCAGGACCTGATGAATTATCCACATGTGTCAAGTCTTTAGGCTATCCACAGTCTCTATAATGTGATATTGTACTTGTTCTTGAAAAGTTTTGGAGATAAACATATTACTTCTGATCTCTTCCTTCAGTTTAACTCATCAAAATCTGCAAATTTATCAGTAAAACTAGAAGAAACCACTGTTTATGTTCTTGCTTTGGGATTATTTGCTTGTTTAAAAACAAACAGAAACCTCCCTGGAGCATTCCAGAAAATGTTCTCCGGTATAGCCCAAACAGTGAAGTATTCTCCATGAAGATGGTTTTCCAAATGCAGCAGACCATGACTTTGTAATGCAACAAAGGGTAGTTTTTCCACACTAACAGCAGTCAATTCTTTTCTCTAAGAGCAATTTTTTTTTTTTTTCCTATGCATTTTTCAACCCCTCAAAACTAAATGAAAAGGAAAGGTAAGCTCAAAAAAAAGAAAAAAGAAAAAAAGAAAAAAAGTTCATTCCTTTGACTAACTTAGGAGTTTTTGTCACAGCTTTATTTGGTTGGGGGTCTCAGTTCCCCAAGTGCTCTGCAGAAGGGATCTTCACGCACAGGAGTCATTCATGTAGCTGAAGTGCCTCTTCCTGATTCTACCCAGTAATTTCACAAGGAAAAGTTTAACAGGCCCCTTGACCTGATCTAAGGTTGAAGTCAGCCCCGCTCTGAGAGAGTGGAGGCCTCCCGTGGCACCTCTGAACCTCAGTCGTTCTCTGCCTCTCATTCGTGGGAGCCAGCTCTGTTACTGTTAAGGTATCACTTCACAGATTGTTTTTATCATGAAAATGCATTGTTTCATCAGCAGTGATATCTCTGAGCATTCATCATTCAGAAAAAGTTTGTTTTCCAATTACACATGATCATAAGAAGAAAAGTGACTGGTTTGTCAGAACTGCAGAACTAAAATAAGCTGCAGCAAGCACATTTTCTTGGCATGGAGCTGGTGTCTCTAATTAGAAAAGCTCTGGAGAGTTAATCTGCTTCGGTAGTGAGACCTGTGTTGTCTTCCCTGAAGTGTGTGAGCTGGCTGGAGCTGAGCGTCTCAGAAAAGGGCCTGGAGTCTGGGCTGCAGATAACAAATACCACTTATTTGGGAACTTATACGCATGACTTTCCCAAATGTTAGGTTTGGTGTGCTCCTGGCAAATGGCAGAAGCGCAGCAGGGCTGGGAACTGGCTTACAGATGCAAATTCTTACATCTTTTTTTTAAAGAAAAACTTGGAAGTCTGAATATCTTGGAAAGAGTTACAGTGGAGTGGAGTAAGTTACTGTAGCATCTAGGTGGGTTAAAGAAGTGTCCTCAAAAGGCACAAACAAAAAGCAGTCACTCAAGAGTACACAAGGCTGGGTTGGTTTCTTGTGTGGGGAAACTGTACCTCTGCTGTTACAGATGTACCAGCAGCAGGAGGGGAACAGGTTGTGATAATTAGCTGAGTCTCTTTTGGTCTGATAACTTCGCCCAAACTGCTAAACTGATATTTCAGTATATACTGAAGCTATCAAGGTTATCTTCTGCTCTCATGCTAATGCTCCCCAGAGCAGGGGGAGCAACTAATCTGAGGGCTGCAGCAATCACTCAGGTTTACATTGACACATGGAGTTTAATTATTTTGCAGTTCATTCCATGTTCTCGTTAACCACAGTGATGTTTATTCTGGGAGGTAGTGTGTTTCTTCTAAGTTGGTTCAAGCGTTTTAACTTCAAACAATAGATTGGCAAGTTGGGTGTTTGGCCTGGGCTCCAAATTTCAAGGGATTCTGTGGAGCGCTGTTTGGCTCCATCAGCATGCTCGCTGTTGGGAAAAACAGCTCAATTTCCCAGAAGCTTAAGGGAGGGAAAAGAAAATATAAATCCAATACTGCTGTAGGTTTTACCTGAATGGTATTTTATTCACCTATATATCAGAGCAGGATAGCTAGCAGTACTGTTTGGCCATTTTTTACACTGAAGCTCGTGATTGTACATGGTGCGCATGACTTCTGAGCTGAAAATCATCTATCCTGAAGGCAATGGAGGACGTTTCATCTAATGGGGACGTTACTGGAACCAGAGGCTAGAGGTAAAAAAGAAAAACACACAAGCCAAACCAAAACTCTAAATAAATTGAGAGATGAGGTGGTTATTTTAATGCTTTAAATGAGGCGGTTAACCTCCTAAAGAAGAGGAAAGAGGGAGAGGAGTCTCCTCCTCTTGAAGTATTCAAACTACAACTGGGTACCTTTATCATGTATATATCAGGCATGCTGAATGAAAATTTGCTGCCTTTTGATCAATTATAAGAGTACTGTTAAACTTGGTTTCCTACATATTTCAACAGTAACAATACATGGACCTGCCTCATCCTTGTGCCTTAATCCTGATTTTTTTTCTGGGTTGTATTGAAAAAGAATGGTTTAATTTGTCTCAGTAGTCCTTGGTTCCTCTTTTGAGACATCTACCACGGGTGACAGTTTCATTGTAGATGCTGACGTACTAGTGTTGACTGAATGCCATTGGACAAAAATAACTTGCATTTATTTGTGATTTGAACCAAACTGCTTGATTTAAAAGCAAAAGCTGTGTGTGACATGGCCAGCATACTCTATCTCCTCCCCAGAAAAAATTCTAAACCACATTTCTGCCGAGCAATTCATGTGCTGAAGATGTTTTAATGCACTGTTAGAGCAGACGGCTTGTGAAGAGGGGCCTATACACATTACTGCTGCAATAACTCTCATCTGAGTTCTGGGAGAACACAGCTAATGCCTTGCTGTGCTAAATGCGTGCTGATATACCTCCTCTAGCATAGCTCTGCTGCTGTCTGGGACTTCAAAACACCTGCCTGGTGTGGTGAGCAGCTCCCTTTTAAACACTCAGCAACCATTTAGCAGATTGGCATTGGTTTAGACCCCGTGCTTACTCCAGAAGCCCTTACTGAGTGAAAAGCTCAGCAAGATGGTCTCAAGTTTCAGATAGTCGAACACTTGCTCTCAAATGCAAGCCAATAGCAACTTCTCTCATTTTAATATCATTTATAGTCACTTACATCCACACCTTAATAACTGTCTCACATCCAGATTGCTAAAAATTTGCAACTTTCTCATCTCAAACCCTACAAATAATAATAAAAAGTGATGCTGTAGGATTTTTTTAATCTCTACTGTCAGTCTCCCTATTACTTTGCAAGCTACAATAAATATTTTTGTTATGTACAAGCTCCCTGGCAATGTGCAATTGATTATTCAAAGCTCATGGTACTGCTGCAGGGATTTGTGTGGCTCTGGCTGACTTTGATTCCCAGATAGCCTGCCTCATGCTTCTGTCCCCTAATGCAGCTGATAGCATTAAGTCCTGCAGCTAGCCAAGTGAAAGAAATTGCTTTTCCTTATCCAAAGGCCTGGTGCCTTTATCTGACTGGGAGGGTCTCCAACAAAATGAGATGAAAAGTAGGTGAGATAAAAAAACCACAACATCTGCAGGACTCAATGTGCAGTACAGTAGAAGTTCTTTCAAGATCTTCAAACTAGGAATAGAAAAATATATAGAATAATCTATTGACAACAACAGCCCTCTGTATTAGTGTGTTTTTTCTCTGTTAAGAAGCTAAAGATTAAGAGTAAATGAAGTCCAGGTAATGATACATGAAATTGTTAATTTAAATGTGGAGAGAGAACTCAGCTTACCAGCAGGCTGCTTGGGCACTAATACAGCACGCAGCGCAGTCATTCCATAGAGAAAGCAGCTGGCAAGGACGGGTGCAAAGCTCCATATTATCTATGTGTGCACTGGTTCATGAGTATAATTTCCATCAGTGATAATGAGGAATTTAAACATAATTCACTAATGTATGAAAACGTTCTTCTCAGGGCTGGGTACAGCCAGGTAATGGTTATTCTGATAATTTAACTTTATTTCAGGAGGCTCATGAGGGAGCATATTCCCTCCTTTTCTTGCTACCCCATTGTAACAATGATCTGTGCAAAACTAATTTGGCTATTAAGTTATTCCTACTAAAATTAACAAGAAGTATTTATAAGTATCCTTGCAGCATTTGCTGCAAGTAGACACCAGAATGCTTTGTATCTTCCAGTGCCGTTGGATTGAATTGCGTCCACCCCACTACTTTCTCCGCTTTGTGGAACCATTCTCTGATACACAGCACTTGTGCGTTACGGGAGAGCGGCAACAGGCAGAGCAGGGCACACTCCCTCCTTGGCAGGTAAGAATGCAATAGCAATCTCTCCCCCTGGGAGCAGAAGCACCGCATAGGAGTTTGCCTCCTGCACTGGGCTTGGTTGAAGTTGGCCTGTCGTGGTAAAGGTCCATTGGTGCCCAAACTCCAATGCTACTTGCAGCCACGTCCATGTTTCAGGCTCATCTCTCCCATACACTCTACGAGACAGGTCCTTACTAAGAATTTCCCTGAGAGCTTGTGAATGATGGTTTTCTTCTTACAGTTTCTTGTTCTGTGTTCATGGTGGATTTCCATCCCCTGGTGATGGGCCAAGGCTTGGGAAACCCAGCCAGCTGCTGTGTCCATGCTCCCACTCGGAGCAAATCATTTTGTCTGTGATTGTTGCTTTTTTCCTGGTGGTTGGGACGTCTTTTTAGCCTTTCATCACCAGTTCTGTTGATCTAGGAAAATGGTAAGCAAATGAGCCTTTCTTTTTCTTTTCTTTCTTTTTTTTTTTTTTGGTCACAATTACATATGAATTGTCATATATGGATTATATGAAATAAATGCATATGAAGGGTCATAATTAGGGTTAGGGTCCCTGTGAGTTCTCTAGGGTGCAATAGGAGGCTCCTAGGGCACCTGAGTATGCAGTGGAGCGCCCTCGAGGTTTTCACAGGTGTACTTGAAAACTCGTAGTGGATGCTGGAGTGCACTGGGAGTGTTGGGAAGCCTCCAGGTGGCACCAGAGCACAGTTGGGGGGCACTGGGATGCCCTTAGGGTACTGTAGAGAGCGCTGGAGAGTCCAGCGAGGCCTTCAGGTGGTGCTATAGTACCAGTGCAAGGCCCTGCAAAGCTTCTGGAACATCCTAGAGAGCACTGGGAGGCCACAGGAGGCCTCAAGGCTGCACTGGGAGTCCTTTAGGGCATCCTAGAGGTCACTGGGAGGAAGGTCACTAGAATGGACTGGGTGGCCCTAGTAGACCTGCAGAGGATCTAAAGTGATGTGGAAGCCCACTGGAGGCCTCCAGGGTGAACTGGGAGGCATTTATTTCACATGGAGGACAGTGGAGAGCCCTGTGAGGCCTCTAGCTTGTGCTGGAGCTGTCTGGGGGACCCTGGGTAGCCTCTAGTGTGCCCTAGAGCAGACCAGAGAGGTCTCTGAGGTCTCCAGGGAGTGTTTGAGCACACCTAGGCCAGTGTGAGGCTTTCACAGTGTGCCAGACTCCACTGGGAGGCCCTGGAAGAATGTAGGCTATGCTGGGAGGCCTCTACTGCTCTGTAGAGAACACTGGGGAGAATGGGGTGGCCTCTAGAGTATCCTAGAAGAAACTGGGTGTGAGCTGGGAGTCATTTGGATGTGATAGAGAGCACCTGGAAGCCCTGGGAGGTCTCTAGGGCACACTATTTCATATATATAATAATTATGATCCCAATTTTTGGACTGTTTTCTTGCCTGTAGGCAGCTCATTTTTTACTTTGGATAATACAGCATTCAAAGTGAGTGCCATCTTCTCCCTACTGTGATGGCTTTAAGAGATTTCTGTGGCTGTGGTCGCTCCTTCTAGTGATTTCTCTGTTGGACTGGTCAAAGAATCTTCTTTCCTTGTATAAGTCCAGTCCCATCAGCCACAAGTGCTCTGACCATGGAGAACATCAAAGTGATCGTAGGAATAGCTGGCTTCTGTGCAGCAATCATTATCCCTCATATGCTGGTTTACTTCAGCCAAAAAAGTGCCAAAAAATTTGGCATGCTTATATAAAGCATGCCTTGCCATTACAGCACAACCTCTGGATAATGCAGGTCCTTGGTTTTGCAATATTTGCCATTAACACTGTCACAATATTGTATGTAGAGCATCTTAGTAATCAGCTGCTCACATGATATAATTGGTGCATGAAGCAAGTAGTCATTGTTAATGCCCAGAAAAAAAATCATGATTTATTGCTCTAAATAGAAGTGTAACACCTCATGAATTACTAACTGGGTCTTGGTTGGGGCGTATTACTTCAAATTCCAATGTGGTGCATATCCATTTTAAGTCCTAACCTATTTTTGGCCTTAGGAGAGTTTTGCAAACAGAAGGCTATGTTGAGCTGTATCCATTGGGTAAACAGTTTAGCAATAATGTAAAATATATTGTAATCAACAGGAAGGATTGGAAGAAGGATGAAATGAGTTGATTACCAGTGAAATCCAGCAAATTTGACATTTCTGTGCATTTATTAAACTGTAAAACACTTTGCAGTAGGAAGTGAAGCTGAGTGCATCTGTGGTGAGCTGGTGTGTGTGTGTGTGTTTGTCCCTTGGATTCTTTTGAACATATATCTGCAGTCACTTGCGATCTTTGCTCTCAGGGCTCGGATGTTTGCATTGCATGACAACTCACCTGGGTGCCTGGCTCTTACCTAGATGAAGCGGGAGACATTCAGGTCACAGCTGCTGTATCTGAGAGTGCAGTTGCAGATACTCCTCTACCTACCAAAAGAAATGTGAGGATAAATAAACTTATTAAGTCTTTTGAGATGCTTGGATTTATTAATAGCAACTCTGAACCTTGCTATGATCTCACTGTAACCATGAGCTTGCTGTGTGTCACCTTCATCAGTAAATGGTCTTTTTAAGAACAATCCTGTGTTGATAGGACTTCAGCATGCAGCGCCTCCATGGATGTATTGGCGTATGAAGCACGCCACAATTCCTTGTGCTTTTGTAGTATTCTATATTAATGAGCTTGCTGAAAGTAAAGAATTTTTATCACCTAGTTAATTTACTTTAAAGCCTTGAAAGAGAATTTCCCCTGACATTCAGACATTGCCACTGCTCAAAAAGCTTGAGTAGCTCACTTTGGTGCATGTAGCTGTAATATTTTTTTTTCAGATACTTTTTCACAGAATTACGGCAAAACCTATCAGGGGGCAATAAGGGCTAATCACTGAGGTGGGGCTCCCCAGGGTGGCAGGACAGGGTCTCACAGGCAGGGTCGATCCCAGTGCCCCAGCCAGGGAGCGGGGCAGGCTGGGGGCAGCCCAGGCTCTGGGCACCACTGGGCTCAGGAGCATCAGCCTGCAGGCTGGGGTCAGGTGGGGAGCAAGGGGCATCCAGGGCTGGCTCTATCCTGCCACCGCTGGTTTAATAGCTAAGGGAGAATGGTTATAAAGCAAGTCACTGACATATTTAACAAATAGCAAACATTACAAATATGCAATGGATGCATTGGGACAATGACAGAAGACCTGAATGACTAAAAATAAGTGGCATGGAAATCTGCAACTGTTTGGTCACCAAATAATTGTTTGAGCCAGAATTTTTCTTCTGTGTATTGCATGCTACAAGCATGAATTGAACTGCTAAATTGTTTGCCACAGGCCACAAGCAAAATCTAATTTAAGGGAAGAAGGGATAAAGGAATTCAGCTGTTTGCAATACAGCTGTGAGCAGAGAGGAGGGGACTCCACCACGTCAGCTTCTTGACAGACTTTCTTTTTAATTTGTTCTGTGAATGATGGCTGTTCTCTCTGCCTCATTTTGGAAAGGTATATATATATATATTAAAGTCGCCAAGTCTTTTCTCTGCCTGTTCCCATAATTTCAGTGAAACCATCCCTGCTCTTGAGCTGCATTCCTGGCTTGTTGCATGGCTGCTGGGTGGCAGTGGCCCTACAGATTGGAGCCAGAACCGTGTCTGGATGTTGCCTGCCTTGCTTAAATGTTTCCAAATGCCAGGTATAAAAACTGTCAGGCAATTGCAGCCAAAACACAAGTCAGAGAACTTCCCTCACCCCCATTCACCGAGTCTGCTGTATTGAAGTTTGCGTTGCTTGAGAGTGGTTCCATTGGGGCACTGGTGTGAGGATGAGTGAAGAATTAGTAATGAGTTGTTTAGTAGTAAGTTGTTTAGTAAGTAAGTTTTCCCAGGGGTCATGGGATTAATGAAGCCTGTTTCTTCTGGATTTATTTATTTATCCTTGCATCCTGGCAGTATTCATTCCTTAGTTACCCATGGATATTTCTTTGGCCCCTTCGTGCAGTGCCCCCAAGCTATTTCCCGATCTATCCTTCTATATTTCCTCTCTCCCCCACAGATCTATGCACCAGCTGAGTATCCTCTTACATCCTCTATCCATATGTTTTGGCTTACCAGCTGTGCAAAAGAGAACACATATCATGATTATCTAGAGACACAATAGCATGGATGGACCATCCTGCAGGCTTGTGCTAAATGTCCATCCACACGCCATAAAACGAAGCAAATGGATGTTGCATTGCTACTGCCTTTCAAAGTGGGGGGCATTCTTCAGGGACTTTCCTATCCAGAGATTGTTCACAAAACAGGTATGACTTTAACATCTCTGAAAGCACTTCTTTCTTCATTAAATTAAGTTGAAATTGGCCAGCAGGTTCAAAACTTATCCGAGTGGACAGTCAGGCAGACAGTCCAAGTACATTGACTTCACAGTCTTGGGAAATGAGGCTAAAAATAATGGTATATTTATTTCTGGCAGATTGAATTTGGGTTTGATCTACCAATCTTTTCAGCTAATAAGGGTAATGGAAATGAGATTACACCAGCTGATTTATTATCCTAGAGGTTATTAATTTGGGTGTTTTTCTTTTGAGTAATTAAAAAGGAATTTTTCCTGCTCCAAGTGACTACATTAGATCTCACTAGTCTGAAGATTTTTTATGTGTATTCTTAACATGCAGAGCCCAAGAAAATATTTTCTTTGTATTGCTCATTTGCAATGTAGGACCATAAAGCTAATCTTGAAAAGATTTCTTTGAAGCTCACCATGTCTCTGCGAGTGTTTAAGTACTATTTGCACTTTGGCTGTTTATTTGCATATTGGCTCTGCCTTCCTCTGTTTCTTTCCTTTGCAGTCCTCAGCAGAATCAGTTACGGCTAGCTTTAACCGTCACATGTAAAATTAAAACTAGATTTAAAAAAAATCTAAACTTCAGCCTCCCCAAGGTGTTTAGAGCCCTAGAAGGGTATTTTATTAAATGGGAGACATAGCTAGTTGTGGTGTTTTCAGGTGGTAGCCCAGCTTCTTGCTTCAGTTGAATGTTGTCAACCAGGGGGGTGCAGGCAGTTTTCCAGTTTTCCATCATAGCAGAGAGCTGGCTGAGCCAGAAGGCTGCTCTGAGTTACAGCTTGACAGCTCAGCCTTACAGTCCTTTTGCAGAGTTCTCTATAGAGTGCGACTCCTCATTAACATCTGGGATACATTCATCGGCAAGAGGAGAGTCATATAGTCAAAGGAGTCCTGAGCATTGAGGTCTTTAATACACAGAACCTCAGAAACATTTTCCAGTTCCTAAGCATAATTTTGTACCATATGTTCAGGTCATGTCCTTGATTCTCTCCCTGCTGATGCAGAGTACTGACCTATCAGATACTCTGACATCTGTATATCATCAATGGTTTCTAGAGTCCACCATCCAAAGGGAATGGACTATTTGCCATGTTCAGAGAGGTTAAAGCCCTGCCAAGCTGCTGCCCTGGGGCCAGCAGGGCTGAGAGCCCAACCTCAGGTGTTGCTCTGAATTGCGGAGCAGAGGAGCAGGGCAGGAGAATTCGTGTCTCGCCCCTTGTTAAACTGCATGCGCAGGCTGTCTGGGGGTAAGACTGAAGATAATGAAAATCCAGCCAACTGAACTTGTTACTGGGTGAGCTGGTTACGGCCATGTCATCAAAGAGGGCTGAAGAGAAGTGTGAAAGGGCACATTTCAGGGGTCCTCGGTTAAATATAAGGAATCAAACATCTTTTGTGTTGGTGGGGGTCCATAACACCTCAAAATTTAGCTCATCTTAGACACTGCTTTATTTGTTGTCCTTGGTTATTTTCTGCTGTTTTGTGGAACTCAGGCAGTGGCTGTAATACTGTAGAATAAAAAGTAAGCCCAGTCCAACAGCAGCAGGATAAGGGCTATTAAAAATAGGACTTCTTGCCATTTTGTATTCTTATCAGTGTGTTACAAATGTTATAAGGTCAGTTGTGGTTTTTACACCACTTTCCTCTTCTGGTTGTTGCCTTCATCAGAGGAATAAATTAATTTTGTTGGTGCGGGTTTTTGTCCTTGGAATGACAGGAAAAGAAAGAATGAAACAGCCTGACTTTTTCACAGTGCCTGTGGCTCCCTTAGGACAGCAGATTTGCATTCATACCGTGACGTTTGCAATGTGAATTATGGAGTTGAGGCTGAGTTCTGCAGAGTGTGGTTGTGAGCTTGCAATGCACTTATTATGAAGCATTTGACCTTTCCAAGAATGGAAACGTCAGCCGCCCGCAGCGCTGCAGGAGTGGATGCAGGACTCACAACTTTCCACCCTTCCCTTTATAGAGTACAAGCATCTCATGTTCAAGCTGGCCGAGTTCCCTGCCACTGACCTGCCATAACTGTTCTTGTCAAGGGGTAACTGCAGCAACAAAGCAAAGCAGCATATTCAACAGCTCGTAAAGATTATTTAACAAAAACAATCCCCTTCCCATAAAACTCAGCCATACTGTGAAGTGGTGTAAGCAGAAAACGGGGAGAAAGAGAAGAGCAGAATTTCGCGTGGTCAAATTAGTTGGCTGCATTATTTAAGCTTCTCTTTGTCAGCCTTCTCAGCTGTCCCCAGACCTGATCTCTGAAGTCTGTCTAAATAATCTCTGCAGAGCACATGTCAGAGAGTTCTGGCAAGCCTGTGGGAATGCTGCAGTGAAATTTAGCTGGCCCTATGTAAGTTTCAGCAAAAGCCAAGGATGTACTTGACATTAGCAATTATCCTCTGTGCCCATGGATCTTGTATGTTGAAGGGATGTGCTCCTTCCCAGTGATTTCCAGATCACAGGGGCTGAACCCTCAGCTGGCTCCATCTCTTGAGCCAGCTGTATCTTGTAATGCTCCTTCAGCAGGAACAGAGGGATAAAGGGGGCTGGGACCAGAGGGCAAACCTTTCACACAGGTCACTGCGAGGGGGGACACAATCTCCCACATCACCCCTCCATGTCTGAGTTTATTCAGATGCAAAACTGGGACAGCAGAAAGTTTAATCTTTGAGTTAAAATGCTGTCTGACTCCAAGGTGGCTTTTTACAGTTTGTAGTAAATAATAGAACTGTTCCCAATCCTATTTTTTTTTTTTTTTTGTAAAGATGAAATATTTTTCTTCAGTCTCCTTGCAGAACATCTGCATAATACTTGCATTCTGTGTTGAGGTAGCTAACATTTATTATTCTTTGATAAATCCAGTAGGGACTTTTCTAGGGCTGGCAGGAGGCATTCCCAGCTCCAAGAAAGGATCTGCAGGTAATAGCTCCGTGGTGATTTGCTTTTGATCTTAAATTCCTCAAAAAAGGAACAATCACCTGCTTCTGAAATAGGATTAACTGTTTATTATTATTATTATTTATGAAATAACAAAAAATGGCAGGTTTCCAGGAAAGGAAAAAGAAGAAAATACGTCCACTGACGTCAGCAGCTGATAGGGGATTTTTTTTAGAGCAATCAAATCCACTCAGGCCCAACACAATCCCTCTAAACACTAAAACCAGGACGTGGGCTGATATTAATCTGCAGAACTGAAGTATGTGACACTCACTGTATGCATAGAGAATCCAGGAAATTAAGAAATGTCAGGAAATTGACCTGCCAGCAGAAAGTTTTGTGGAAAAACATGTTCTCAAGGATATTTACACTCCCCAAAGAAATGAGCACCATACTCCAAAGGTACTTTAATATACAGTACCATAGCAAGGAAGGTCTAATGAGAAATTACTCAGGCTACATAGCTTTTCCTAGAGAAACAAATGAAAAAAATATATGTAGCAGAAGGAAGAAGAGAAGTTTTAATTTTGTCATGTCTCTGCAGTTTTATAATATCTTGTGAGAAGGGACTGCAGGGCCATACATTCTGTATCTAAGGGGTGGATTCAGTAAATCCATTGGCATCTGAATATTGGGGAACTGCAGGTAAGCACAATGGTGCTCGTTGCTGATTTTCTGATTTCCAGAGCCAGTGGAGTGATGTTTGTACAGTGATGTTGATGGTGGATGTGCTAAAAAATGTAAACCTGATTTTGTGCCGTATGGAAACTGGGAGTTCAGTATTTGGAAACTTCCTATTTTGTTTTAACTTGAAAGAGAAGTTTGACCATATTTCAGTAATATATATATATATATATATATATATTTTTGCCAAAATTATGACATGTTTTTAAAAGCATGCCTTTTTTCCAAACCGGGAATGTTGAAAATGTCAAGTGTGATATGTGATGCTTTATTTGAAATAGAATTGTTTACTGGAAAGAAGTTTTTGGTTTTAGTCTTTTGACCAGTTCAATTCAAAAGTCAGAGATGTTATCTTCTATTGCTGTTCCTCCTAGCCAGCTGAAGGTAATGCTGACCTATCTGCACTATACAGCAAAGCTAAAAATCTGGTCAATAGAGTAAACAGAACACCGATTTCTTATGTAGATGGTCCCTGTGGCAGTGCTGAGACACAGGAATAGATGAACACAGAATTATGTGGGAAGAGAAAGGTCACCATGTGTTAGTACGTGCAGTGTAAGCCTTTGTCCATGAGTGGAATAATTTAATGTCAGGCGTGGAAGCAGACAGAATCGCACCCAACTTTCCCCATTAGATAAAAGTGCTTTGGGTCTGTTCCAGAGCCAGTGAGTGTCAAGACAAAGGCCTGGATCATGTTCCATGTCGCAGCCTACTTGTGATAAGAAACAGGATTGCATTTCTTATTTTTTCCCCTCATACCTAAAGGGTCCTAGACAGGGAGATCAGCTCTGGTGTCTCATTACGTTTTTTAGCCCACTAAAAGGCAAAGTTATACGTTAACTCTGGATTTTTGAACTATGCTCTGCATACCCACTTATCTAGTGACACAGACTAGATGGTGCAGACGAAGACTTGGAAGCCAAGTATTATTGTTAGTCCGATGCCCCTGTAAATAGTAATTGATCTCCTCAGTGTCTGAGCAGCCATCATGGACCACAAGTTTAAGTACTTGCATAATCTTAAGCGCTTGAGCGCTTTACTGAGTATTGTAGCAGCATGTAAAGCCTTATGGTCACATAGCCAAGGATCTGCACAGCTGCCAGGCTTATGGCATGAACGGATTCTCAAAAAACCTGAGAGGTACGGGTGGCGGTCACCTGCTGAACTGTGTCCTGGATGGGAAGGGGTTTCTTGGAGGAGGATGACAGGACAAACCTGTGCAGTAGGCTGGACTGCCTATCCGTGTGCTGCTCCAGGGCTGCTGCACATCTCAGGCCTAGTGGTGGTGGTCAGAGGTGGTGCCTGTGTCCTGCGCTCACAGATCAGGTCAAGAGAGGGGACACTGGCAGCGTTCAGGCCTCTTTCTCCACCTGCTGGAGTCGATGAGGGTTTTGCAGTTGACCCGACTGGGAGCTAGGCTGTGTCCCTAACGTGCAACAGCCTTGGGTCACAACTGATCTTTGGGTGCAATAACTGTGAAAGCTCAGTAAGTCTTTTCACCCCATCTGATCTGGCTAAGGGTAACATAATGAAATCAGAGTGAGAATGGGACTTAAGGCTAATCTTACTTTCTTCTGGTGAAGTTTGTTCTACCTACCCCACCCCCAGTAACCGTCTGAGTGCTGATTCTGGTTCACTCCTGTCACTGGCACCTGCCAGTGGTATCAGGCAGTTTGTTCTCCCTTGGGCTCTTGATGTTTTTGTCAAAACTCCAGACATCTAAAAGATGCCAAGGCATCGTCTGAGTGTTTGTGTTGATTGTCTAACATAGGAGAAAGGTCTCTGCACTCATTTACTTCAGTCCTGTGTAGCTAATCCTTAAAGCTTTTTTTTTTTTTTTTAAAAATTGTCTTTGGACCTAGAGGAAGTTTCACTGCTTAGGATTTACATAAAGAAGTAAGTAAACCCCTCAGCCTTAGGACTTAGTCAACTTTGTTTGCTAAAGTGCTGCATCAGAGAGGCAAGTCACTATTTTTCCACAGATCTTTGTATGCTGTAGATTATTATTCTTTTTCTGTCCAACAGTGTTAATCATTAAGGTTTGTTGTGCTAACCTCTGCTGACAGCAGATGAATACAGTGCCTACTAGAAGAAAACTGGCAAGGAAGAACAGCTTCTGACAGGTGAAAGAATCTGCTGTGGCCAAAGGCTGTGCTTGGGGTGGCCTGGCCAGCTATGAGGGGGGGACAGTTCAGGACTCTCCTGGGCCAAGGGTGATGTAAGCCCTTGCCCCAAATCAGCATTTCATCCAAAATGGTTATGGAAAAGCAACAATAAATGGTTTCTGCAAGAGGAGTGAAGGAAGGGGCTTTGCTCACCACATTGGTGTATGTAGTCTCTCTTGTGCCAGTGCAGTAAAGCACACATCCATGCTGATAGCTGAAACAGGACCTGGTGCTTTCAACACTTCTGAGCTAGTTCTGTCTCCACTAAATGAGATGTCAGCTGAACGGGGGGGTTTGGACAGCCCCAGAGCCCTCCCCATGGGCCAGGGACATGCCCCCCCCTTTGCTGCAGGTGGGAGCAGCCTCCTGCCTTCAGGGAGCACGGGAGCTTCAAAGCTGCTTTGAGGACTGAAATTCTCATTCATCACTTCCATTGCTTTTATATATATTATATATTACATAAATTCCTTTAAACCTTGTGTCTAGAATGAAAAGTCATATGAAATATTTTTGATGGTTTTTGGTTTTTCCATTTTGGTGATGAAAATTGCATTTTTTAATTTATTTTTTAAATCTGAAATCAAACATCCGTACTTCCTCTGTCCTGTTCTTACCTGAGGAGTATAAAAATGGTGTGGGGTATCAAAATTATGGGACTAACTTAAACATTCCCCGATTTAAAAATAAAAATCTCTTCTCTGAATTTAATGCCCACTTACTGCATTTGACATGGGACACTATTTCAAGGTTATCTTTACAGTTATAAGTGACAGTCATTGGGTCTGAATATATCTCCCAGTGCTGAGGCTTGGAAGAAATATTAAATATTGTGCAATATGTAATACAGTCTTGAGAGCTGACAATTTATATCTGGCTGTGGCAGTGTGCCTTATTTAAATTTACAAATAAGTTGGAACTGTACTTTGCATTTGTTTGGATTTATGCACCATAGGCTTATGAATGATCGATAGTGTCCCAATGGCTTCCTAATAATAAAAACACTGTCACTGCCAGATCCAAGTCCCTGCATTATATTATAAAGTAACAGAGAGACTTGCTATTAGCTTAAGTTAAAACACACATTGTCTTCACAAACCAAGTTAACATCAATGGCAATTACTGATTTTCAGCATTTTAAAAACTGAGGGCATAAAACATACTGTATGTTTCCTGATCTTCTGGAGTATGAGAAAGCACTGGCATCTCTTAAGCAGAATCACTGTGTTTTAAAAAGCACTGAAATAAGAATGTCAGCCTGTAAATTTGGCATTTTGAAAAGAATGGTTTCTTGAATAAGAAAATTGTGAAAGCAATCAAAGGGAAGAGTGCTCCTGGGAGGATGATGTTGCGTAAGATGCCTGAGATAAAAATTTTACTGTTTTTCATGTTCTTATAAGATTTTACTGAAATGGAAGATTTTTTTTTTCTTTAAAGCTCCTTTCTTACAAACGTACTTTGCACAGAGACATAATAGCTACCTTTGCCTAATCCTTGCAGTATGATTTGAATATAAACTTGGTATCACGCTCTAATTTCTCTGAACCTCAGGAAAAAATATCAGTGTTTTATTCCAGAAGAGCTAATGAGTTTTCAAATTTCCTTAGATACCAAAGAGATCTCATAATTTAGGCCATGACTGATTAAGAAGATTAAATGTGACGGACTGCCAGGATATACCTAAGTATGTGGCCCTGAAATTAATTGTAAAATATAGCTACCATCTATTTCATTTTGGACCTAAGTTCAAATATCTTCCAATATCAGGACCTAGAACTCGATTTGCTTTTCACAGCATTTTGATTTTTTTTTTTTCAGTTTTTCAAATGCAAGAATATGTGAGTGCATGCACACATGTATATTTGCTTCACTTTGCACACACTTTGCATGTGTAAGACCCCTTAGAAGTGAATGGGGATTTTAAGCATACTGCTACTTTTTAAGGCTGATTCTTACAATAACAAACATTCTTCTGTAATAGAGAACTTCACGTATTGGGTTCAAGGAATTATATAGCTCAATAAACCAGTGTGTAAGGATGCACTGTGCAGGAGTTCTAGTGCATTGTGGATGCCAGCGTTCTGGTCATCATGTTAAATATTTTGAGTATATAAAACAGCCATGAGTATCTAAAATCCAGTATTTTGAGTGTCTAAGTGTCCTTAGTATCTAAGTGTCTTCAGCAAAGCTGGAGATCCTACAGGCAATTCTCCCTCTTCCGCTGCTGCTCAGTATAAAGCTCATGATCCCAGACTTTCACTACAAGTAACTGAAAACTTTTAACTTTTAGATGTTAACTGTAAGAATTATATTAAAAAATAAAATTAAATACAGTTCCTTTAAAGACTTCTGCAGAGCATGAACCTCAGGAGTAGCAAAGAAATTGTTGATGCAGAGAAATTATGAGTCAAAGAAATTAAGCCGTTGTAAGAGAGATAGTTTAATTTTTCCTGTGGGTCACTGAAGGTGATAAAATATTGGTCTCCAGCCTACGGATACCTGTCATTCACTTTAGAGAAGGCAGCAGCTCTCTTCAGGTTAATGAAGAGACTGATGTAAACAAAACAGACGCCTGAGCAGGCATTTGCAGAATTATGCAAAGGTTTGGGTTGGAAGTGGTTATGCACAACATGATGTGTACAAGCAGGTCTGCATGGTGCCGGATACCCTTACCCATGCTATTGCTTTCCTTAGGTGCTTAGACCCCTGCTCAGAAAAATAAGTGTTTATTTCAATCCGTTCTAATCAGGAAACTACTGCTCTGTGTGTTTAGCTTTAAGGATATGCCTAACAAATATGTATTTTAATGGGACTGGAATATGTGCTTAATTTTAAACATGTTTTTAAATACTTTTTGAAACAGTGAGACCTTGCTGTTCTAAAGCTTTTGTGTGAACTCAAGGCCACCTTATTCCAGTGTTGCAGAAACGGTCACGGTTATGCTTGGAAATAGAGGCTTCATTTGCTGCATGATCCTCATTTGAAAATTGTGATCATGGGTCATGGGATGAGCACTTAATTTTAATCTTGATAGACTCTAGCTGATTACACATTTAACATGTAATTTATTAATTAAGGGCAGATGGTGGGCTCCCTCATATTTTGATTAACCTAATAGCTTTCACAGCAAGAATTGAATCTAACTAGGGACACCATTACAGCTTTTAATAAAACGATCTGGAGGCCTATAGAGTGCATCTCTGGAAACACTTTTACTTATTAGACAGCTAATCTGCATGAGTAACCACTTGGCAGCTGAACATAAACCACTACGGAAAACATCCTGCTACTGATTTTACAAAATCATCTTAAATCTTGTAGTCACCCATGAGAAGCTCCATCAGTCCTTATTGGCTTGAACTAGGTATGTTTTCAGCGAGAGAAGATGTGGACAATGAGGGGCTTTGATTTCTATAAACCTGTGAACAAAGTGACAGGCAGTAAGATAGAAATCCAGGACTGAAGCCAAGATGCGGTTTGATTACAGATGCACTGAGTGATTAGGAGAGGTAAACTTTGCATGACCCTGGAAAGAGGAATGTTGCTGAACACTCACTATTTTAGTTCAGTGAAGTGCATCAAACCAAAGCTCTCTCTCTAGGGCTAAATGCAAATGTATATCCCTTTTGTTGAGGACGGTGCCCCTCCCTCCAACCACTCTGGCAGTAAGGGGGAACTGTGTTTGCATGCTTTTATAGCTCAGGGTTTCCAGGCCTGGGACAGATTTTGCTGTGGCTGAACCTGAAGGTGGGTGAGTATTTGCCCAGCAAAACCTGCTGCTAGTGTTTCTGACAGGATCAGCTGAAGAAAGATCTAACGAACACCCACGGGGGAAGGCCCGTGAATAATGTCATACCTTTTCCTTCTGCATCTCCCTGTCTACCTTCTTTGGAGAAATGTGAATGCACATCGCGGGAATGTTGCAAGTAAAGTACCATCCACTGTCGTTCTTTTACCTTACAAAATGGAAAAGAATAAGGAAGCAGATCTTTGTTGCTTTCATATTTGAAGGTCTTGTGTACCTCTGGAGAATACATAGTGATATTTATTGCTTTTCCTTTGTAGCAGGCTGGGAATTTTGTATCATCTCAGATGAACCCTTCTTGACATGATTCATCTCTGTGCTCCCCAACACTGTGAAGTGCATGAATGGTGTCATTGTTACATAAAAACAGCATTGGCGGAAAAGACATGATGATCATTTTAGTGCAACGTTTATGTTAGTAACTGAGCTTTTGTGTGGAGAGTAGCCTAAGGGTGTACACATGTAATTTTACCCAACTTTTCAAATGCATGAAATTAGGATGGTATCCTAAGAATTTTAAGAAGCATGATTCTATATCTGTGCATTGTGCAAAAGCCTTTTTTTTTTTTCACCAAAATATAAGACATAGAATTTTACTGTAACTGGAAGTGTTAAAAAAGACAGAACCAAGCAATTGAATGTATTTTATTTAGCTCTAGAGTCAGAGGAAAAAATATTTTTGTATCGTTAATGCCTATTTTGTTTTTCCCAGGTCACATATTTTCATTGTTATATGTTTTCTGTCAACACAAGGTGTTCCTGAGTATTTTTTCATAGAGTACTCTTACCGTGGCTGCTTCATGTGAATTAAAGAATTGAACATGTTGCTTATTTTAATAATTCAGACTTACGATACTGATCCTGTCTATGCAGCAAGGCAAACCCACATTTTTCTACCGCAACAGCCAAACTCTGTGGCTGTAGGAGCACTGAGCAATTTACTGTGCAGAAAATCCCTGCACAGAAGAGCTGCTGAAGGCCGTTCCCTGAAACAGAAAGTCGTCATTCTCAGCTCTCAAACTCTTGTTTCAAGCAGGTATAATTGCACTGATATCAAGGTAAATGTTTCTGACTTTTCCCAAGGTGCTGGGGAAATCCAGGCTTTCGGTTTAAATTACAAACTAGACAAAAGGAAAATCTCATGCTGGGATACCTTCAACTGCAATCAGCAGTAAATAAAACTTTTTACTCCTATTTTTGATGTTGGATGACAGAAAATGTTGTCAGAAGGGGTTCTGTAGGAGTCGCTATTGCGACTCCAGACTAGAGGTGTGAAGGTATTGCTAAGGCATTTGTGCATGTTCACCTCTCCTAGCAAGTGATGGGGTGAACAAGCTCTGGTTACTTGCCTGGTTGCTGAACTGATTGAACTGTATGTCTGTGTCGTGCTGAGGGTGTGACTGCACTTCGGGTAGATGACACCAGAGGTGCTGGTGGCATGAGACGTAACTGGACTCAGCAGGCACTTGGATGTGTCCAAGACAGGCACAGGTTAGGGTAGGGAGCCTGCAATATCTTTTATGCTCTTAGCTCCTGCTGATAGGGAGCTACTTTACGGTAGCGAACTCTAACCACAGCAGTGAGTGTGTTGTACCCATACTGTGGGTTTGCCTTGCTGTCCTGGATTTCCTGACTCTAGTTTCAATCAGCTTTGGATATGTCAGCTGAGTTCTTCTTGATTTTTTCTAATCTCCTCCAGACAGCTAAAAAGCTTTCCCATGTGACCGGGGGAAAAGCCAAGCTGTAGGTGACAAAAGGTTATAATTCTTTCAAGAACATTGGCACCAGTTTTAAAATATCTGTAATTTATGTCAAGAATATATATTTTTTTCTTTTTGGAATTGGACACAATGCCTGTATAGTGCTTAGGCAGATTACACACACTGTTGGTGATTTTGCTATTGCAGCCTTTCTGGTTTTAGGTTGGAGGGTCCCTGAGGATGTAAGCATGTTTTTTCCTCATTTATCAACTTCAGGAACGAACAGGAAATTGTTATTCTTTTGTGTGTAACCAAAGAGGCTTTTACAGAGTTGTGATTCCAGATCATGTGCACAGAGCTCTATCAAGGCTGCTGTTCTCCTGGCCCACATAAAGGTACCTAAGACACCTGCTTATGCTCCACACACCTCTACATAGAAAATGGTCCTTCCTTTCCCTTCCCTTCCTTTCCCTTCCCTTCCTTTCCCTTCCCTTCCTTTCCCTTCCCTTCCTTTCCCTTCCCTTCCTTTCCCTTCCCTTCCTTTCCCTTCCCTTCCTTTCCCTTCCCTTCCTTTCCCTTCCTTTCCCTTCCTTTCCCTTCCTTTCCCTTCCTTTCCCTTCCTT